>WNWK01025733.1:0-28213 GCA_009830355.1 Cherax destructor
AAAGTAGGAAGGAAGGTTAGAAGGAATGTGGAAGGAAGGAAGGTCGGAATGATGACCCAGACACAACAACCAGCTTCCAGAAGCATAGCAGTTCTAGGCACGTGTCCAGTGACTAAGTGTGTATATATAAAAACCAGAAGGAAGAAAGGAAGGACGAGATGAAAGGTAGTAAGAAAGGAAGGAAGGTAGGTAGGTAGAAAGAAAGAAAGAAAGAAAGAAAGGAAGGAAGGAAGGAAGGAAGGAAGGAAGGAAGGAAGGAAGGAGGAAGGAAGGAAGGTAGGTGGTGGGTAGGTGGGTAGGTGGGTGGGTAGGTAGGTAGGTAGGAGGAGGAAGGAAGGAAGGAAGGAAGGAAGGAAGGAAGGAAGAAAGGAAGGAAGGAAGGAAGAAAGGAAGGAAGGAAGGAAGGAAGGAAGGAAGAAAGGAAGGAAGGAAGGAAGGAAGGTAGGTAGGTAAGAAGGAATGTAGGTAGGAAGGAAAGAATGACGACCCGGGACGACCATCAACCTAGGATAACTACCTAACATAACTGCCTGCTACTACTTTGAAGAAAACTGCTCACAAGAGATGTTTTGTCTGTGCATATACAAAAAAACGCCACAACAATGCAGAGACACTCGTTTTGTGTGTGAGGAATGTAAAACACCACTGTGCATAGAACCATGTTTCAAAGAGTTCCACAAGCTGCAGAACTTCTATGAACATGTCCAGTGACTGTACATTTGTATATATATTATAGAACAATAGTAATAAAGATTTTTTTGTATTGTTGGTTTGTGTAAACAAGTTTTGTAAACAATATAAAGATACTAATGTTTATGCTATTATTGTGTTGCATACAACGAATGTATATACAGTGGACCCTCTGTTAACGAAAAAACTTCATCCCAGAAGCCTACTCAAGTGCCATTACCGAACGAATTTACTTCCTTAAGAAATAATGACACGTAGGTTAGTCTATTTCAGACCCCCAAAAATACACTTCCACATGCACTTACAATATTATACTTACATAATTGTACGATTTCCGGGGTGTTCGTTAACCGAGGGTCCACTGTACTATATACATTGCACCTTACCTTGGTCTCACAGGCCACATAAGTTACGTAAAAAAAGAAAATAGTGAAAAAACAAGAAATCTAGGAATGGAAGTAAACAAATGTTTACCGAGTGAGTGGCATTCGCCGCTGTTGCCATACGCAGCTCATTTTCTGCCAACTTTACACCTCCATATCTCGGTAAGTATTGATGGCAAAAATCTGTTTTTAGGATAAAAACAATCACAAAAATAATCTTAAAATTTTGATAAGAAAAAATAAAAAATAAAAATTTGAATATTTCCCGACAGAATGACAGTTTCAGAAAGGGGTCTCCGACAGTCAAAGGGTTAATTTAAAATAAGAAATATTTACACTTTAATTTATAAATAAGAAATATTTACACTTTATAAATAAGAAATATTTACACTTACCTTGAAGGAGATGGTGGCAGCGGGTGGCATTCTTGTCAGTGCCCCTATACACCTCAAATAACATTGGAGAAGTTTCGTGCCGTCCTTTCTCTATCGCTTAATTGCTTAACTTACTTGCTACACTGTTAATGCTACACTTTATCGCTGGCTGGCGCTATAGCCTTTATCGACTCCACTTTGGTACTTTACTACAATTTCTTTCTTTAATTCTATTGTGTTCCTCACTTTCTTTACCAAAGGGTTGGCACTAGGAACTTTCTTTGGACCCAAGGTGGCTTATTTAGCAATTGCAAGGACAAAAAACAATGGATTATTAAAAAATGTATCGTATAAACGCGTGAGGTGATCATCACTCGCCGAGATACAATGCCAGACTGACTCTGAATAGTGTTTGTGTGCCCATGGCAGCTCGGAGGGCACTCGGACGCGTTTCATATGACTGCCGATTTCTAAGCCAAATTAAGAAAATTAAGCCAATATTTTGATGAAAAAAGTCGCCAATTTCCAAAATTCACAATATTCAAGGCAGACGAAATTCAAGGGTCACTGTACTTTGCTTATTTTGGCTGCAAACTTGGAGACCAGGACAAACCATTTGCACCACACAAAGCTTGCAAGTGTTGCATCAGTAAGCTCCAAATGTGGTCAGTTGGTATGGCCGGAGCAGATGAACCACCATGATGACTGCTACTTTTGTATGACTAAAGTAGCTGGATTCAACAAGAAGACTAAAGATCACATAATATATCCAAATATTCCTTCAGCAATAAGGCCTGTTCCACACTCTGAAGATATTCCTGTACCTGTGCCACCTGAGACAAGGCAAATTTCATCAGTCTGATACCAGTGATTCTAAGGAGATGGAAGTAGACTATGAACTACCAACAAATGACGATCCCAAACAATCAACCAAGTTGAGCTCAATGACTTGGTGAGAGACGTTAACCTTCCAAAAGAAAGTGCACAGTTACTTGGCTCTAGACTGAAGGAACACAGGCTTCTAGCTCCTGGAACAACATTCGCTTGGTACCGTCATCATGAAGCGGAATTCACTCAGTTCTTTGACAAAGAGGAATCTTTAGTTTTCTGTTCAAATATTTCTAGCCTTATTGAACAAATGGGGATGTTATACAAAGCAGATGAATGGAGACTCTTCATTGTTGATTCTTCTAAAAGAAGTTTAAAGGCTGTACGTACTTCTCTACAATGGCAACACAGCTGCATCTGTGCCAATTGGCCATAGTGTTCAAATGTCAGAAACTTACACAAATATGAAGACACTAATACAGTGGACCCCCGGTGTTCGTGGTCATCGGAGTCCGTAAAATTCGGAATTACAGTGGACCCTCAGTTTTCGTTGAAAATTCATTCCAGAATGCTGTTTGAGTGCCATTACTGAACGAATTTGTTCCCATAAGGAAAAATGTAAATTAGATTAGTCGTTTCAGAACCCCAAAAATACACTTACAAAAGCTCTTACAAAAATACATTTCTATAATTGTTCGAGTTTGGAGGTGAACGAAAACCGAGGGTCCACTGTAGTAATATTTTTTCGTAAAAATATTGGTTCGGTGATCGTAGATCAGCTCGGAAATAGTAATTCATCCCGGATGCGTACACGTAGCCCGCACGGCCCAACACTCCATTCAGAGTCAATGTGCCATTGCTTACAAGCGAGTGACGGTCACCCACGCATTCATACCATACATTTTGCCATTATTCCATTGTTTTTAGTGGAATGAAGAAGTAAAGGGTGTGATAAAAGAGAAAAAGGTAGCTTATGAGAGGTTTTTACAAAACAGAAGTGTTAATAGAAGAGCAGAGTATATGGAGAGTAAAAGAAAGGTGAAGAGAGTGGTGAGAGGTGCAAAGAAGAGCGGATGAAAGAATGGGAGAGGCTCTGTCAAGAAATTTTGCTGAAAACAAGAAAAATTTTGGAGTGAGATAAATAAGGTAAGAAAGCCTAGGGAACGAATGGATTTGTCAGTTAAAAACAGAGTAGGGGAGTTAGTAGATGGGGAGCTGGAGGTATTGGGTAGATGGCGGGAATATTTTGAGGAACTTTTAAATGTCGATGAAAAAAGGGAGGCGGTAATTTCATGTACTGGCCAGGGAGGTACAACATCATTTAGGAGTGAAGAAGAGCAGGATGTGAGTGTGGGGAGGTGCGTGAGGCATTACGTAGAATGAAAGGGGGTAAAGCAGCTGGAACTGACGGGATCATGACAGAAATGTTAAAAGCTGGGGGGGATATAGTGCTAGTGGTTGGTATTTTTGTTTAATAAATGTATGAAAGAAAGAGGGGAAGGTACCTAGGGATTGGCAGAGAGCATGTATAGTTCCTTTATATAAAGGGAAGAGGGATAAAAGAGAGTGTAAAAATTATAGGGGAATAAGTTTACTGAGTATATCTGGTAAAGTGTATGGCAGGGTTATTATTGAAAGTATTAGAGGTAAGACAGAGAAAAGGATTGCAGATGAGCAAGAAGGCTTTAGAGTGGGTAGGGGATGTGTAGATCAAGTGTTTACAGTGAAGCATATATGTGAACAGTATTTAGATAAAGGTAGAGAAGTTTTCATTGCATTTATGGATTTAGAAAAGGCATATGACAGAGTGGATAGGGGAGCAATGTGGCAAATGTTGCAAGTGTATGGAATAGGTAGTAAGTTACTGAAGGCTGTAAAGAGTTTTTATGAGGATAGTGAGGCTCAGGTTAGGGTGTGTAGGAGAGAGGAGATTACTTCCGGTAAAAGTAGGTCTTATACAGGGATGTGTAATGTCACCATGGTTGTTTAATATATTTATAGATGGGGTTGTAAAATAAGTAAATGCTAGGGTGTTGGGAGAGGGTGGGATTAAATTATGGGGAATTAAATGCAAAATGGGAGTTGACACAGTTACTTTTGCTGATGATACTGTGCTTATGGGAGATTCTAAAGAAAAGTTGCAAAGGTTAGTGGACGAGTTTGGGAGAGTGTGTAAAGGTAGAAAGTTGAAAGTGAACATAGATAAGAGTAAGGTGATGAGGGTATCAAACAATTTAAATAAAGAAAAATTGGATATCACATTGGAGAGAGGGATTATGGAAGAAGTAAATGTTTTCAGATATTTGGGAGTTGACGTGTCAGCGGATGGGTTTATGAAGGATGAGGTTAACCATAGAATTGATGAAGGAAAAAAGGTGAGTGGTGCGTTGAGGTATCTGTGGAGACAAAAAACGTTATCCATGGAGGTAAAGAAGGGAATGTACGAAAGTATAGTGGTACCAACACTCTTATATGGGTGTGAAGCATGGGTTGCAAATGCTGCAGCGAGGAGGAGGCTGGAGGCAGTGGAGATGTCCTGTCTAAGGGCAATGTGTGGTGTAAATATTATGCACAAAATTCGGAATGTGGAAATTAGGAGGTGTGGAGTTACTAAAAGTATTTGTCAGAGGGCTGAAGAGAGGTTGTTGAGGTGGTTTGGTCATTTAGAGAGTTTGGATCAAAGTAGAATGACTTGGAGAGCGTATAAATCTGTTGGGGAAGGAAGGCGGGATAGGGGTCGTCCTAGAAAAGGTTGGAGGGAGGGGGTAAAGGTGGTTTTGTGGGCGAGGGGCTTGGACTTCCAGCAAGCATGTGTGAGTGTGTTAGATAGGAGTGAATGGAGACGAATGGTTTTTGGGACATGACAATCTGTTGGAGTGTGAGCAGGGTAACATTTTGTGAAGGGATTCAGGGAAACCAGTTAATTGATTCAGTTGGACTTGAGTCCTGGAAATGGGAAGTACAATGCCTGCACTTTAAAGGAGGGGTCTGGGATAGTGACAGCTGGAGGCATAGAACAAGTGCATAAGACACTATCAGCAGTGAAGTTCTTTATTGGTACTCGAGAAAGGCCAATGGTGATAAGTTTTACCAGTAAAGAACTTACCTACTACCACAACTAGTGTCTGTTTCATACTACATACAGTTGTTTGAATGTATTAACATTCATCTATCAAACAAGCTTATATGTGACAACTTTCTACTTCGTGACTTGATAAAGCTCTTCACAAACCTAAAACGTTATCAATATGCAAGCTTAATATAATAAATAAATTTTCAAGCTTCTTTTACTACTTTTTTCATAGGAAAGAGAATGCTCGCTTGAGAATGCCAGTGCATTCTTGAAACAAACAATTAACTACTCGTATCTGAGCGCCTCTGCAAAGACGGTGATCATGTATGTGTGTGGTGAAAGTGTTGAATGATGATGAAAGTATTTTCTTTTTTGGGATTTTCTTTCTTTTTGGGTCACCCTGCCTCGGTGGGAGACGGCCGACTTGTTGAAAAAAAAACAACAACTGCTAAATAAGCCACCATGGCCCAAAGAAAGCTCCTAGTGTCAGCCCTGCGGTAAAGAAGGTCAGAAACACGGTAGAACTGAAAAAAGAGAAAATAGCAAAATATGAAAGTGGAGTACATGTCGCTGAGCTGGCCAGGCTGTATGGTAAAGTCTATACAACCATCGCTTCCATCGTGGCCAAGGAAAATGAAATCAAGGAAGCTGTTGTTGCGAAAGGTGCAAGTATGGTCACAAAACAGATCGCAAATACTGGAAGATGTGGAGACTGTGTTGTTGGTGTGGATCAATGAGAAAGAATTAGCAGGAGATAGTGTTACGCAGGCGATAATATCTGAAAAAGCAAGGCAGTTGCATGATGATCTTGTCAAGAAAATGCCTGCAATGAGTGCTGAAGTGAGCGAATTTAAAGCCAGCAAAGGCTGGTTTGACAGATTTAAGAAGTGTAGTAGCATACACAGTGTGATAAGGCATGGTGAGGCAGCCAGTTCAGACAAATGTGCGGCTGAAAAATATGTGCATGAATTCAAAAGCTATGTAGAGGCTGAAGAATTCAAACCCCAACAAGTGTTTAATTGTGATGAAACAGGCCTGTTTTGGAAGAAAATGCCAAACAGGACCTACATTACACAGGAGGAAAAGGCACTGCCAGGACACAAGCCTATGAAAGACAGGCTAACTCTTATGTTGTGTGGTAATGCTAGTGGGGATTTCAAAATGAAGCCTTTACTTGTGTATCACTCTGAAAATCCCAGTGTGTTCAAGAAATACAGTGTTGCCAAGGCTAATTTGTGTGTGATGTGGAAGGCTAACACTAAGGCATGAGTCACGAGGGAAATTTTCCTCGATTGGTTCAATGAAGTGTTTGGCCCCAGTGTGAAGAAATACCAAAGCAATGTTTCAAAGATGCTTTGACATAACCTTGGACACTCAATTGACCCTAAAAGAGTTTTGGAAAGATCACTTCAATATCCTCCATTGCATAAACCATATAGGGAAGGCTTGGGAGGAAGTAAGCTCCAGGACTTTGAACTCAGCTTTGAGAAAATTGTGGCCAGACTGTGTCCCAGGACCCTGAGCCTGTTGTGGAAAAAATTGTCGCACTGGGGAAGTCCATGGGGTTGGAGGTTACTAGCAAGGATGTGGAAGAGTTGGTGGAGGACCACAATGAAGAGCTAACCACTGCAGATCTGCAAGAGCTTCATCTGCAACAGCAACAGACCACAGTTCGGGAAATTGCTGCAGAGGAGGAGGAAGAGAGATGGAAGACGTTGCCTTCTTTAAAGATTAAGGAGATTTGTGCCAAGTGGTCTGATGTACAAAGATTTATGGATCATTTTCACCCTAACAAAGCTGTTGCAGGCCGTGCTGGCAATATGCACAATGACAATGTGGTGTCCCATTTCAGGGAAGTTTTAACCCTTTGGGGGTCGACAGGCCTTCTTGGAAACATGTTCTCAGGGTCAAAAATTTTTTGGAAAAAAAAAAAATTCTTATGAAATGATAGAGAATCTTTTTCCGATCATAACGGCACCAAAATTATGAAATTTGATTGAAAACTAACGGAATTATGCTTTCGCGAAGTTAGCGGTATCGATGACATTTATGCATCGGCAATTTCGTCCACTTTGAGCCCTATTTTCGGCAAAATCCAATGTTTAAGTCTACTAAAATTATAGCTATTTCCCTAGAACTCCATTTCTTCTATCGATTGAGTACAAGAAACTGCCTATTTACCAATTTCAACTACCCAAAATAGTAGTCAGAAAATGGCAATTTGGCCAATTTCACACAAATTTCAAACGATGCCAATTTCAAAATAGGGTCCAGAATAAACAAGGCAGACATTCCTGGCACTAAACTAACATCTTCTCTGTTCATTGGTCACGTCTCCAGGCCCCTCTTACATTACTTTTGCTTTTCATTTTGAATTTTTATTCTCACAAACAATAGAAGATTTACTGTTATGTATACAACTGCATCATTGTAAAAATGGTATAAATAATATCAGAGCACTTGTGCATGAATATTAGACTCTCCAGTTGATGTGTATTGGACGCATGGTGTGATTTGTTTACTCTTGAACATCGTCAAAAATTGAACATTTTCGCTACTTTGAGCTCAATTTCAAGGTACTTGTCATTGTCAAACCAATCAAAATCATATCTATTTCTGTAATATATCTTCCATTCTATCAAATGAGACCAAGAAAACAAGAATACAACAATAAATACCATACGACAATAGACTGCAAAGTCGATGTTTTAAATGAAAAAAACGGTCTGAGTTTTTTTTTTCTCATTATGCAGTGTGCTGCAGGATTTTTTTATACTGCGCACACTGACCACACAGACCCATTCTTTCATATGTAGGCCTCCCAGCCGTTTCCCACTTAATTTGAGGCCGCTAGAATTTGCGCGTACTAGTACGGCACCGACCCCTGCTCATAAAACGTACTAGTATGGCACCGACCCCGAAAGGGTTAAAGAAACATCAGACACAGAGCTCCATGGACAGATATTTTGTGAGACAGGGGTCCAGTGACTCTCAAGCTGGTCCTAGTGGCATTAAAAAACAAAGAAGGGAAGTAACCCCAAAAAAGGACTTGGTACCTGAAGTCTTAATGGAAGGGGATTTCCCTTCCAAACACTAGCAACTCCTTCCTCTCCCCTCCTTCCGTCTTCCACACATTAACAACTCTTCAATAAAGGTAAGTGTCAAGTTATTACTGTTTTATACTTCATGTCTCATTGTTTTCTGTGTAATTTAATCTAGAAACAAAATTTATTTTAATACTTTTGGGTGTCTGGAACAGATTAATTGAATTTCCATTATTTCTTATGGGGAAAATAGATTCGGAGTTAGTAATACAGTGAACCCCCGGTGTTCGACGGCGTCGGAGCTCGGCCAAATCGGTGTTCGACGGGTTTTTTTACAATATTTTTGACTCGGTATTAGGCGGCCACTCGGAGTTCGGCGAGTCTAGGGCTATCCGTCCCGAACGCGTACGCGTGTGGCCGTTGCCCAGTTGGGCGCCCAGGCACTCAGTGTGTTATTGTTTACAAGCGAGCAAACACTACCCACGCACCACCCACGCATTCATACCATATATATTGTCATTATTCCAGTGTTTTTAGTGCTTGCAACTGCTAAATAAGCCACCATGGGCCCCAAGAAAGCTCCTAGTGCCAAGCCTGTGGTAAAGAATATGCAGGGAGTGAAGCATTCATGCAGGAAGTGTAGCATTTATGCAGGGAGTGTAGCAGGGATGCAGGGAGTGTAGCAGGGATGCAGGGAGTGTAGCAGGGATGCAGGGAGTGTAGCAGGGATGCAGGGAGTGAGCAGGGATGCAGGGAGTGTAGCAGGGATGCAGGGAGTGTAGCAGGGATGCAGGGAGTGTAGCAGGGATGCAGGGAGTGTAGCAGGGATGCAGGGAGTGTAGCAGGGATGCAGGGAGTGTAGCAGGGATGCAGGGAGTGTAGCAGGGATGCAGGGAGTGTAGCAGGGATGCAGGGAGTGTAGCAGGGATGCAGGGAGTGTAGCAGGGATGCAGGAGTGTAGCAGGATGCAGGGAGTGTAGCAGGGATGCAGGGAGTGTAGCAGGGATGCAGGGAGTGTAGCAGGGATGCAGGGAGTGTAGCAGGGATGCAGGGAGTGTAGCAGGGATGCAGGGAGTGTAGCAGGGATGCAGGGAGTGTAGCAGGATGCAGGGAGGTAGCAGGCATGCAGGGAGTGGCATGCAGGGAGTGTAGCAAGGATGCAGGGAGTGTAGCAGGGATGCAGGGAGTGTAGCAGGGATGCAGGGAGTGTAGCAATTATGCAGGGAGTGTAGTAAGCATGCAGGGAGTGTAGTAGGCATGCAGAGAGTGTAGCATTCATGCATTGAGTGTAGCATTCATGCAGGGAGTGTAGCATTCATGCAGGGAGTGTAGCATTCAAAGAAAAAGGCCAGTAACCCCAGAAAAGAACTTGGTACCTGCAGTGTTAATGGAAGGGGATTCCCCTTCCAAACACTAGCAGGTACCACCTTCTCTCCTCCTCCAGTCCTCCACACATCAACAACTCTTCAATAAATGTAAGTGACATGTTATTGTACTATTTATTTCTTAATTTTTTTATAAAATTGTGTTTAATTTAATGTCAAAAAGTTCTAAAAAATATTTTATTTTAATACTTTTGGATGTCTGGGACGGATTAATTTTATTTTCATTATTTCTTATGGGGAAAATAGAATCGGAGTTCGACCAAACCGGTGGTCGACGGGCCCTCTGTGACGGATTGCCGAGGAGAAACGGGGGCTCACTGTATTCGGTGTTAGTAGTGCCCTCTGGAATGGATTAATTACGAAAACCGGGGGTCCACTTTATCTGCAATCAAGTACAGTGGACCCTCGCCATTCGAATTTAATCCGTTCCAGGAGCTTGTTCTTAACGTGAAATGTTCGAAAGGCGATTTAATTTTTCCCATAAGAAATAATGGAAATACAATTAATCCGTTCCAGAAATCCAAAAATATATAAAAAATATTATATTTTAATAAAATTAAGCTTCTACATAGACAAAAACATTAAATACTACAGTGCTGTACTACTAAAAGTATTAGTAAATAAATGCAAGTCTTTTTACTTACCATTATTGAAGATTGTTGATGGCATATGGAAGAGAGGAGGAGGAGGGAGGGAGGGAGGGTTAGTGTTTGGAAGGGAATCCCTTCCAGAAGGACTTCAGGTACCAAAGCCCTATCTGGGGTTACTTCTTTTCTTTGTCTTTTAATCCCACTAGGACCAGCTTGGGAGTCACTGGACACTTTAACAAAATAACTGTCCACAGTCCTCTGTTTCTGGTGCCTTTTCAACATGTTCCTGAAGAAGGACATTGTTTGGTCACTGAACATGCTGCTGTTATGGCTTGTTTGAGCTTGTTCAGGGTGGTATTTTTCAACAAAACTTTGCAATCTATTCCACATTGTACACATCTCCTTAATCTCTGAAGAAGGCACCTTCTTCAGCCCCTCTTCCTCCTCCTTCTCCCGTGAATCAATAGCCTCAAATCTGGTCTGATGCTCTTCCATTTCCAGCTCTTGCAGCTCTTGAGTTGTTAGCTCTACCCTGTGGCCCTGCACTAGCTCTTCCACATCATCGCCACTCACCTCCAACCCCATGGACTTGCCCAATTCCACAATACAGTCCACAACAGGCACAGGGTCGGAAGGGTCAGGGTCAGCCTCAAACCCTTCAAAATCCCTCTGTTGGACACAACCTGGCCACAATGGTCTCCAAGCAGAGTTCAAAGTCCTTGAAGTCACTCCCTCCCAAGCCTTGCCTATAAGGCCTATGCAGCTGTAGATATTGAAATGATTCTTCCAGAACTCTCTAAGGGTCAATTCACTGTCCGAGGTCATTTCAAAGCACTTTTCAAACACTGCTTTTGTGTAGAGTTTTTTGAAGTTACAGATGACCTTCTGGTCCATGGGCTGGAGGAGAGGAGTGGTGTTAGGAGGCAAGAACTTCAGTTTTATAAATTTGAAGTCTTCACACAGTAGGTCTTCCATGTTTTGAGGATGTGAAGGAGCATTGTCCAGCAACAGGAGGCACTTTTTGTCCAAACCCTTTTTCTGTAGGTATTTTCTCACACTGGGGCCAAACACTTCATGGATCCAGTCACTGAAAAGGTGCTTTGTGACCCATGCATTCTGACTAGCTCTCCACAAGACACACAATCTACTTTTGGACATTGTGTCTCTTGAACACACTGGGATTTTCTGAGTGATACACTAGTAAAGGCTTTAATTTAAAATCCCCACTAGCATTACTACACATCATAAAAGTTAGCCTGTCTTTCATAGGCTTGTGTCCTGGCAGTGCCTTTTCCTCCTGAGTAATGTAGGTCCTGTTGGGCATTTTCTTCCAAAACAGGCCTGTTTCGTCACAATTGAACACTTGTTCAGGTTTCAATTTTCAGTCTTTATGTAGTCCTGAAACTCCTTTATGAATTTTTCAGCTGCATATTTGTCTGAACTGGCAGCCTCACCATGCCTTACCACATTATGTATGCCACTACGATTTTTAAATCTCTCAAACCAGCCTTTGCTGGCTTTAAATTCACTACCATTACAATCAGCACTGGTTTGCAGGCATTTTCTTTAAAAGATCGGCATGCAATTTCCTTGCCTTTTCACAAATAATTGACTCAGACACACTATCACCCGCTAACTCTTTATCCTTGATCCACACCAGCAACAACTTTTCAATCTCTTCGATTATTTGTGGTCTGTTTTTGGCTCGCACAGTAACACCTTTTGCAACATCAGCTTGCTTAATTTCTTCCTTCTTAAGCAAGATAGAAGCGATAGTTGACCTGTTTTTGCCATATATCCTGGCAAGATCACACAATCGCACACCACTCTCGTATTTTTGTATTATTTCCTTCTTCATTTCTACGGTGTTTCTCACTTTTATCAGCCCAGGGGTACCACTAGGAACTTTCTTGGGACCCATGGTAGCTTATTTCACAGTCGCACTTAATGAACAAACTCCAAAAAATTATAATTAAGTGTGAAATGTCTGGGGAAGCGTGCAGGGTATTGTTCTCTCGAGTGTAAACAACGCGGGACTGGCTCTCCACGCCTGCGCTGTGAGGCACCCAAGCGCCTGGGCCGACAGGTCACGAACGTATTCGTTCAACTCGCGATAATTTGTTCGCATGACGATTTCGAATTTTTTGTACTAATGACGATTTGTTCGACTGCCGAGCCGTTCGAATAGCGGGGGTCCACTGTACCAGAATCACAATTTTCTCATTTGTAGTGATTTAAAAGTTATTGCTCTCCTGCTAGGTCTTCAAGGCGGATACACCAAGTATCCCTGTTTTCTGTCTTTGGGATAGTAGGGCAGACAACCAACATTATGAACAAAAAGACTGGCCACCAAGAACCAGCTTCTTACCCAGAAATCACAACATGTAAACTGTGCCACTAGTTGACCCCAAAAAAATTCTGCTGCCACCACTCCACATCAAATTAGGGCTTATGAAAAATTTTGTGAAGGCCTTGAACAAGAATGGAACTGCTTTCAAGTACCTGGAGTCGAAAGTTTCCTCGTATAAGTGAAGGCAAGCTAAAGACAGAAATCTTTGTTGGCCCTCAGATTCGGGAACTGATGAAGGACAAGCATTTTGATGAAGCATTAGCAAGTGTCGAGATGAATGCCTGGTTTTCATTCAAGCAGATTGTCCACAACTTCCTGGAAAAGAGGCACTCCCCCGAATATGAAAAAATGATCCAAGACCTGATTTCAAGTTTCCAACAACTTGGGTCTAGAATGAGTGTGTAGATGCAAGTTTTGCTCTCACATCTTGCCTATTTTCCCAACAATTGTGGGGACTACAGTGAGGAACAAGGAAAGCGGTTCCATCAGGATATTTGCACCATGGAAACTCAATACCAGGGCAAATGGAATGTCAGTATGATGGCGGATTACTGCTGGTCATTGAAATGTAATGGTCTCGATGCACAGCACAAGTGAAAATCAAAGCGGTCCTCCTTCCTCTGATTCAATATGTAGGCTAACCATTAGGAGCATATTTTTTTAATAAAATAATTTGATTTGATTCATGTTGATTTGGAATTCATATTATCTTAACCCTTTAACTGTCCAAACGTAGATCTACATTCATACGCATAGCACTCCGAACGTAGATCTACGTTTTTTTTCACATAAGAATGTAAAAACAGACATAGATCTACGTTTGGAGCGCTATTCGTATGAACGTAGATCTACGTTTGGACAGTTAACCCTTTCATGGTCGCAAGGCCCTCTCCCAAACTCGTTCTCAGGGTCACAAATTTTTCGGAAAAAAATTCTTATGAAATGATAGAGAATCGTTTTCCGATCATAACGCCACCAAAATTATGAAATTTGATGGAAAACTAACGGAATTATGCTTTCGCGAAGTTAGTGGTATCGATGACATTTACGCAACGGCGATTTCGCCCACTTTGAGCCCTATTTTCAGCAAATTCCAATGTTTCAGTCTACTAAAATTATAGTTATTTCGCTAGAATTCCATTTGTTCTATCAATTGAGTATAAGAAACCGTCAATTTATCGACTTCAACTACCCAATAAAGTAGTCAGAAATTGTCAATTTATCCAATTTCACACAAATTTCAAAAGATGCCAATTTCAAAATAGGGTCCAGAATAAACGAGACAGACATTCCTGGCACTCAAATAACATTTTATCTGTTCATTAGTCACATCTCCAGGCCCCTCTTACATTACTTTTGCTTTCCATTTTGAATTTTTATTCTCACAAAAAATAGAAGATTTACTGTTATGTATACAACTGCAACATTGTAAAAATGGTATAAATAATATCAGCGCACTTGTGCAAGAATATTAGACTATGCAGTTGATGTGTATTGGACGCATAGCGTGATTTGTTTACTCTTGAACATCAGCGAAAATCGAACATTTTCACTACTTTGCGCTCAGTTTCAAGGTACTTGTCATTGTGAAACCAGTCAAAATTATCTTTATTTCTGTAATATATCATCCATTCTATCAAATGAGACTAAAAAAACGAGAATACAACCATAAATACTTTACAAAAATAGACTGAAAAGTCACTGTTTTAAACCAAAAACACAGTCAATTTTTTTTTCTTCATTTTTTTTTTATACTGCGCACACTGACCGCACAGACCCATTCTCTCACATCTAGGCCTACCAGCCTGTTACCACTTGATTTGAGGGCGCTAGAATTTAGGCGTACTAGTACGACGAAAACCCTGGTGCGTAAGCCGTACTAGTACGGCCGAAACCCTGAAAGGTTTAAAGGGTTAAAACTAACAGAATGTGCTTTTCCATGATTACTTGCCTAATTTTAATAAAGTAATAATTTATGTATTAAAAATTCACATTTTTTATTATCATTAATTTGTATTTTATTCAATATCCTTACGTGATAGAGCAAAATGGTTTAGATATTTGCAATCAGAAAACCATCGCAACCATGAATAAAAATACAAATTAAAAACATTCCAAATGCAGACCAGTGTAATAATAATAATATCTTTATTTCTACAAGTACATGTACAAGGTATACAGGCCTAGTTATAATAATAATATTTTATTTTGACATGATACATAGTTGTACAAAGGAATATAATAGTTGAGTGTATGCAAAGCATTCGGGCAAACTTAAAATTAACTTAAGATTAATTAGGTTATAACAAATTAAATGGACATTAGGTGAGTTACAGTGAGTACAAGAGAATTGAGTATTAATAGGTAATGCTATATGGCTTTAATAAGTCTAGTAGAGAAGTGTAGTAGTGAATAATTACAGTTTTGAGTTATTTTATAAAAGAACAATTTAAACAATTTATAATAGGAAGTACAATTGAGTATGTATGTATTTAAAATGATGAAATTTGAACATTACAATTTTGAAGCATTACAGTTTTACAATAGAACAATTTAAACAATTTACAATATGAAGTATTACAATTTAGTATTGAAAACAATGAAATTTGAACATCATGATTTTGAAGCAATGAGTACCTGGTTGAGCAATCTTCAGCACAATATTCAGTATTGAAATTTAGACATCATTGGTACTTTTTTGTGTTGCTTCTGAGTAAATGGTAGGTATTAAGTACAGCTTGTCTTGTTAATTTTAGGTGATGAGGAGATTTCTAAGTAGGGCCTTAAACTGATTTGCAGGCAGGGGTCCTTTTGTGTGTTCTGGTAATGAATTCCAGATCTTTGGGCCCTTTACATGCATAGCATTTTTTGCACAGGAAGAGATGGACACGAGGGATATCGAAGAGTGATTTGTGTCTTGTATTATGGTTGTGTGTTCTGTTGTAGTTAACAAGTAGGAGTTGAGAGGAGGGTTTATATTTGAGTGTAGTGTTCTGTGCATGTAGTAAGCACAATAATAAGTGTGGATGTTTTGTATATTGAGTAAGTTAAGACTCTTGAAAAGCAGAGGAGTATGCTGTCTATTACAGGAGTTTGTAATCAATCAATTGACATCAATGACATACTAATATATAGAAAGCCACTTGTTGTGCAGAGCATTTTGGGCAAATTAGGTCAATTTTGTCCCAAGAGATGCAACCCACACCAGTTGACTAAAACCCAGGTACCCATTTTACTGATGGGTGAACATGGACAGCAGGTGTCTTATGAAAACACATCCTAATGTTTTCCAGCCGTACCAGGGATCGACCCCCAGACCTCAGCATGTGAGCTGAGTGCACTAGCAACTGCAATCAAGCTACAGATTGGGAAGGGCAGTGCCTGCATTCTAAAGTAAGGGTGAAGATGTTGCAGTCAAAATGTAATCTGGATTATTATGTCAGCACACTTCCAGCAAGACAGTGATTGAATGAATGATTGTGAAAATGTTTCCTTGTTTGGATTGCCCTGACTTGGCAAGAGATGGCGGATAAGGTAAAAAAAATAAATTAAAAATGTTAATGTAATGAAATTAGATGAATGCTGAGTTATGACAATGGAACACAAAATGAACCCAAGTATGAAAAAATCAGTTATACACAAAGTATTTTGTGGCACTGAATTTGCAATTTCTGGATTACCGGGACTTCTACCCCACTAATTTACAGGAAGGAATTAAGTATGTAAATCAGTAACAACAATATGGAAATTTAGCATTCACTATGTTGCTTACATGAGTTCACCTATTATTATTATTCCACCATACCCAGTACATAGATCACACCCTACCTGCAACACTACTGCATTAACAAGTGTTGTTGTCTTCAAATCATTACCACTAATAACTTGTTTGAGTCCTTTCCAAGCAACACGAGACGGCTGAGCTATGAAGACACGATAGCCCCAGCTAATCCAAGATTCTTTTGTTGGTTCACCCAATGGTAGCTGCTCCATTGGAAGCACTTCACCTAGGCTGTAAAAACAGAATAAAATATTAAAAAATAATTAATGACCTATCAAGAAATATATTATATTAATAACTTATGTAAATACCGTATGATAGTGTTAAAGGCTACAAAAAATAAATTAATCAAAAAAGTAAATCAAGTGGCGATAAACGAAATGATAGAAACTCTGAGACTGGAAATAGACTTCAGTAAACTGAAGGAGGGTGAGAGCTATGAACATAAGACTCCAAAACTACATCCTTGTTTGTACATTTTAAATAATGAACCTAGCTTATACAATTTATGTACTGTACAGTATAAAATATCTACGCTACCTGTTCATGTGCAAAAGAACATCGGGTAAACTGAGAGGAGTCTGAGTACCTCGTCGAAATGCACTCTGACATTCCTGAAAGGAAATATATGATATATATAACGAGCTAGTTTGCAGGTAAGAGGAGAAATGGAAGACCAAGCACGTATGCAAATATGGAGAACGAATACAAGAAATGTAGAATAAATAAACTGAATGGAACAAGTAAACTGAATGAAATAAATAAAATACTGACACTGTTATTATGACAATTCATGTGGCATACATTACACAAAGCATCTTCCTGGCATACATTACACAAAGCATCTTCCTGGCATACATTACACAAAGCATCTTCCTGGCATACATTACACAAAGCATCTTCCTGGTGTGGAAGTTTTTTACTTGCTTTCCAAGTTACCTCAAGTGTGGAAGGGAATATGGAAGCTAGGATGTCACTCCATGAGAAATTTAAGATGCAGCGAGGATGAGAGGACATCTTCATTGGATATGTTTCAGTCCTGAGACCCTGGTCACTGCAAGTGATACAAAAAAATGAGATTGCACAGTGTGTATATATAGTGGAGAATGTAAGTCACTGGTGATGATCAGGTGAAGGCATGAGTTCATCTAATTGCTGTCACATGGCAGCTGAGAAGCACGTGGCAGTATCACGTGTGCCAGAGTCGTTGAGATGATATATTTGCCAGCTCTTCATTCTAAGGTGTTGAAAGTAACAATCAAGAAGGCTTCAATACAGAGGTATCTGGCACACGTGATAGTACTATATGCTTCTCAGCTGTCAGCTGCCATGTGATGTAGCAATTAGATGACTCCATGCATTCACCTGACCACCACTGACTTCCATTCTCCACTACATACACATACTATGCTTTCTCATTCTCTTGTATTATTTAACCAAGGTCCCAGGAATGAAATGCATCCAATAAAGACATCCTTTCATCCATATTTTTGGTATCAATATATGTTCTACTACTACTGCTACTAACTACCACTACTAGTACTTTCACTACTACTACTACTACTGCTGCTCCCTCCTCCCATTCTATCACTTCTATCCCCCACCCCCTCTCATAAATACTCTGTAAGTAAGTAAGTAAGTAAGTTTATTCAGGTATACACAAATACATTTACATACATTATCATACATAGCAGCATATGTGTAGAGAACATAGGATAACCCAAAAAAGTCAGACAGAGTGACTTATTTCCATTGGGGTCCTTACTTATTTCCACCCTTCCCTTTGTGCTTGTGTGTGTGTGACTGGTTAACCCTTTGACTGTTTCAGTCGTATATATACGTCTTACGAGCCAGTGTTTCGGACGTATATATACTCACAAATTCTAGCGGCCTCAAATCAAACGGAAGAAAGCTGGTAGGCCCATATATGAGAGAATGGGTCTGTGTGGTCAGTGTGCACAGTATAAAAAAAATCCTGCAGCACGCAGTGCATAATGAGAAAAAAAAAACTCCGACCATGTTTTTGGAATAAAACGCCGACTTTGAGGTGTATTTTCGTATAGTATTTATGGTTGTATTCTCTTTTTCGTGGTCTCATTTGATAGAATGGAAAACATATTACAGGAACAGAGATGATTTTGATTAGTTTCCGGATGAAAACGATCTTGAAATTGAGCTCAAAGTAGTGGAAATGTTCGATTTTTGCCAATGTTCAAGAGTAAACAAATCATGTCACGCGTCCAATACACATCAACTGGTGAGTCTAATATTCTTTCACAAGTGCACAGATATTATTTATACCATTTTTACAATAATGCAATAGTCTGCATAACAATAAATCTTCTATTTTTTGTGTGAATAAAAAAATCAAAATAGAAAGCAAGAGTAATATAAGAGGGGCCTAAAGACGTGACTAATGAACAGATAACATCTTATTTTAGTGTCAGGAATGTCTGCATTGTTTATTCTAGACCCTGTTTTGAAATTGACATCTTCTTTATTTTGCATGAAATTGGCAAAATTGCCAATTTCTGACCACTTTATTGGGTAGTTGAAATTGGTAAATTGGTGGTTTCTTGTACTCAATCGATAGAACAAATGGAGTTCAAAAGAAATAACTATGAGTTTGGTTGATTGTAACAATGGAATTGGCCGAAAATAGGGCTCAAAGTCGGCGAAATCGCCGATGCGTATATGTCGCTGACATCGCTAACTTTGCGAGAGCGTAATTTCGTAAGTTTTCCATCAAATTTCATACTTTTGGTGTCAGTACAATCGGGAAAAGATTCTCTATCATTTCATAAGAGAAAATAATTAATTTTTTTTTCCAAAATTTTGCGACATAGAATGACAGTTTCAGAATGGGGCCTCCGACAGTCAAAGGGTTAATGGTTAATGTCACGCTGAAACATCTAAAGTTTCAGTCTCCTACATGTGAGTTATGTGTGTAGTGTTCCAGTCATGGTACTCTGCCTTTTCATCCTTTACTGTCCTCTGTCTGATGCTGCAGATAACTTCTGAGGCTGATAGCTAACTGTTCATTAAAAAAAAATTAACAATTTGCATGAAATTAACAAAAAATAAATGAAACACGTAAATAACCCACCAGAAGAGTGAATGTGAGTTTTTGCATCACCCTGCACCAGTGATGGATGGCAGCTGACCAGAAAGTACAGCGAGAAGTTCTGGCTACAGCATCCTGAGCCACAGGCATAGGTCCCAGTAACACTCTCATTCTACTTTCATCATCCCATTCAGGTGGGAAGTAGTCTCTTATGCTGTCCATTGATGTAATTTTCCCTCAAAATCTGAAATATATGTCACTTGAATAAATATCTGAAGGTGTTGGGCAAGCAAGTACCTACAGTGGACCCTCGGTTTTCGTGTTTAATCCATTCCAGAGGAATCAGCTAAAACTGAAACCATTTTCCCCATAAGAAATAATGTAAATTCAATTAATTCGTTTCAGACACTCAGGAGTATTAACAAAAAGTAATTTTTTAGAGATTAAATATAGATTTACATACAGAAAAGAATGACAAATAAATATAAAGCACTAATAACATGTATAAATGAACATTTAACATCACACTTACCTTTATTGGCAATTCTTGTTGGTGTATGGAAGACGGAGAGGGGGAGAGAGAGAGGCGAGTTTATTGTTCGGAGAAAGGACAAAATGCTTCAATTTGACACTAATATCAGCTCTACGGCTTATTTATCTATCACAATTCATCTAATATGAGATAATAAACAATATTAATAACATAGAAACATGATATATACTCTAGAATGAATAAAATATGTCATTACAAATGTGAGGACTGGTGATAGTGTTATTGTTGTTGGGTTTATAAGGGCCACTGACCATAAGCCATACATATAGTGGTGGTGTTGGGCCTGGCAGCAGAAGCCACCACCAGTATTCACACTGAAACAATGTACGTAATTTATAAATTAGAAATATTTACACTTTAATTTATAAATAAGAAATATTTACACTTTATAAATAAGAAATATTTACACTTATCTTGGAGGAGATGGTGGCAGAGGGTGGCTTTGGTCTCGGTGCCCTTATATACCTCAAACAATAATGGAGGAGTTAAGTTTTATGTTGTCATTTTTCTATCACTTAATCGCTTAACTTACTTGCTACACTGTTAGTGCTATACTTTATCGCTGGCTGGCGCCATATCCTTTATCGACTCCACTTTGATACTACTTTGCTACGATTTCTTTCTTTAATTCTATGGTGTTCCTCACTTTCTTTACCAAAGGATTTGCACTAGTAGCTTTCTTCGGGCCCATGGTGGCTTATTTAGCAGTCACACACAATAATCAATGGCCAAAAACAATGGATTGTTAACCCTTTCAGGGTCCAAGGGGGGTCTCCGAAACTCGTTCTCAGGGTCCAAGAATTTAAAAAAAAAAAAAAAAAAAAATTCTTATGAAATGATAGAGAATCTTTTTCCGATCACAACGCCACAAAAATTATGAAATTTGATCGAAAACTAACGGAATTATGCTTTCGCGAAGTTAGCGGTAGCCATGACACTTACGCATCAGTGATTTCGCCCACTTTGAGCCTTATTTTCTGCAAATTCCAATGTCTCAGTCAACTAAAATTATAGCTATGTCGCTAGAACTCCATTTCTTCTATCGATTGAGTACAAGAAACCATCAATTTACCAATTACAACTACCCAAAATAGTGGTCAGAAAATGGCAATTTGGCCAATTTCACACAAATTTCAAACGATGCCAATTTGAAAATAGTCCAGAATAAACAACGCAGACATTCCTGGCACTAAAATAACGTGTTCTCTGTTCATTAGTCACATTTCCAGGCCCCTCTTACATTACTTTTGCTTTTCATTTTGAATTTTTATTCTCACAAAAAAATATAAGATTTACTGTTATGTATACAACTGCATCATTGTAAAAATGGTATAAATAATATTAGAGCACTTGTGCATGAATATTAGATTCGCCAGTTGATGTGTATTGGACGAATGGTGTGATTTGTTTACTCTTGAACATCGTCAAAAATCGAACATTTTCGCTACTTTGAGCTCAATTTCAAGGTACTTGTCGTTGTCAAACCACTCAAAATCATCTATATTTCTGTAATATATCGTCCAATCTATCAAATGAGACCAAGAAAACGAGAATACATCAATAAATACCATACGAAAATAGACTGCAAAGTCGCTGTTTTAAACCAAAAACACGGTAAGAGTTTTTTTTCCTCATTATGCACTGTGTGGTGCAGGAATTTTTTTATACTGCGCACACTGACCGTACAGACCCATTCTATCACATCTAGGCCTAACAGCCTGTTTCTGCTTGATTTGAGGGCGCTAGAATTTAGGCGTACTAGTACGTCAATAACCCCAGGGCGTAAGCCGTACTAGTACGTCAATAACCCTGAAAGGGTTAAGAAATGTTTTGTATGAACTCTCAGGATAATGTTCACTCAAACAGAAACAATGCTACACTGCCTGAGAATGTGTGTGGGAGGCAGGCTTCCAGGCTTTGTATGCGCACTGGGCACTGGACAGGTTCTGTACCATCAACGAAAACGGAGCCAATCGGCGAAAACAGAGGTAATATTTCCACGAAAAAAGTGCGCGAGAACTGAAATCGGCAAAAACAGAGATACACGAAAACCAAGGGTCCAATGTATAACTATTCACAAATAATTGGGTGCACATTTTACATGCAATAATCCTATTTCTGGTCAGTTTTATTGTACTATGTCAAATTTTCAGCAGAACTTCTTTGCTCAATTGTATTGCAATAGCCTATTTTCCTTCCCTACCAATCAAAGCAAAGAAGTATATGAAAAATGTAAATAGACATTAGAATATTTATGCATGCACACACACATGCATGCACGTACACACAAATGCATGCACACGCACACACACACAGGAAGGCATCAGCAAGTCATGGTACGTGACGAGGTGTCAGAGTGGGCATCCGTGATGAGCGGGGTTCCACAGGGGTCAGTCCTAGGACTGGTGCTGTTTCTGAGTATATGTGTGTGAATGACATGACGGAAGGAATAGACTCAGAAGTGTCCATGATTGCAGACGATGTAAAGTTAATGAGGGGAATTCAATTGGAGGAGGACCAGGCAGGACTACAAAGGGATCTGGACAGGCTGCAGGCCTAGTCCAAGAACTGGCTCCTGGAGTTCAACCTAGAAGATTGGGTAAGAGTAAAGAAGACCACAGACAGAGTACAGTTTAGGGGGCCAAAGACTATAAACTTCACTCAAGAAAAAATATCTTGGGGTGAGTATAATACCAAGCATATCTTCTGAGGCACACATCAACCAAATAACTGCTGCAGTATATGGACGCCTAGCAAACCTAAGAATAGCATTCCGACATCACAGTAAGGAATCGTTCAAGACACTGTACACTGTGTACGTCAGGCCCATATTGGAGTATGCAGCACCAGTTTGGTATCCACACCTGGTCAAGCACATCAGAAAATTAGAGAAAGTGCAAAGGTTTGCAACGAGACGAGTCTTGGAGATAAGGGGCATGTCCTATAAGGAGAGATTAAGGAAAATCACCCTGACAACACTGGAGGACAGGAGGGATGGGGGGGACATAATAACGACATAGAAAATACTGAGAGAAATCAATAAGATGGACAGAGACAGGATGTTCCATAGATGGAACACAGCAACAAGGGGTCACAATTAGAAGTTGAAGACTCAGATGAGTCGCAGAGATGTTAGGAAGTATTTCGTCAGTCAAAGAGATGTCAGGAAGTGGAATAGTCTAGAAAGTGATGTAGTGGAGGCAGGATCCATACATAGTTTTAAGATGAGGTATGATAAAGCTCATAGATGAGGGAGAGAAAGGACCTAGTAGTGACCAGTGAAGAGGCAAGGCTAGGAGCTATACTCGACCCCTGCAACCACATATAAGTGAGTACATATAGGTGAGTACACACACACACACATGGAGGGCTAAAATGATGGAGGTGGTACTGGAAAATCTCATGTACCAACATGTAAGGGACAATACCAGAGAGAGAGGAGAGGACGAACCAGCGAGACTGGACCTAGTATTCACCCTGAGTAGCGCAGATATTGAGGACATCACACATGAAAGCCACCTTGGGGCCAGTGATCATATGGTTCTAAGCTTCGACTACATAGTAGAGTTACAAGTAGAGGGGGAAGCAGGAAGGGCTGCACGAATGAAGCCAAACTACAAGAAAGGTGACTACGTGGGCATGAAGAACTTCCTGCACGGAGTTCAGTGGGACAGAGAGCTGGCAGGGAAGTCGGTAAACGAGATGATGGAATATATGACAACAGTTTGCAAGGAAGCTGAGGAGAGGTTTATACCAAGGGTAACAGGAAAGCGAAAAACCAGGATGAGCCCATGGTTCACCCAAAGGTGCAGGAAGCCAAAACCAAGTGTGCCAGGGAATGGAAGAAGTATAGAAGGCAAAGGACCCAGGAGAATAAGGAGAGCAGTCGTAGAGCCAGTAATGAATATGCACAGGTAAGAAGGGAGACCCAAAGACAATAGGAGAATTACATAGCAGCGAAAGCCAAATCTGACCCAAAGCTGTTGTACAGCCACATCAGAAGGAGCTCAGCTGACCGGGGCTTCATGTCTCCAGATGTTCCTAGTCTTGCTCATGTGGTATACAACCTGAAGTCCCACATAGGACTACTGGAGAGACAGCAATTTCTCCTGAAGCAACAACTTGATCAGCACAAGGAAAGATGTGTAGAGCGTACCAATAGCAAGATTGTCACAAATTCTGAAAGCGAGTGTAAGGCTGATGAACAAGGTGGTGATGGTGTCCTTAATTACGGTAATGACGAACCCAACAGCTGTGTTGATAACTATAGTGAGCATCATGCAGTGTTGTCTATGATGTTAGTAATAGTTATGAATGTAATATAAGTGGTGATGCCGAGTGTGATGAGGGCAGTGGTCTCCATAATGTTAGTAATAGTGATGTGTGTCATATAAGTGGTGGTGCCAAGTGTGATGAGGGCAGTGGTTTCCATAATGTTAGTAATAGTGATGGGGGTCATATGAGTTGTGGTGCCGAGTGTGATGAGGGCAGTGGTTTACATAATGTTAGTAATAGTGATGAGGGTCATATGAGTAATAGTTATGAATGTAATAGTTATGAATGTAATATAAGTGGTGATGCCGAGTGTGATGAGGGCAGTGGTCTCCATAATGTTAGTAATAGTGATGTGTGTCATATAAGTGGTGGTGCCAAGTGTGATGAGGGCAGTGGTTTCCATAATGTTAGTAATAGTGATGAGGGTCATATGAGTTGTGGTGCCGAGTGTGATGAGGGCAGTGATTTACATAATATTAGTAATAGTGATGAGGGTCATATGAGTTGTGGTGCTGAGTGTGATGAGGTTAACCACATTGACATTAATGTTGAATATAGCACTGCTGATAAATGTAATGAACACAATGTTGGTAGTGGTGTTGGTGATGACAGTTATAGTGATGCGTGTAATGCTAGTGGAGGAGGGAATGTGAGTGGCAGTGCCACCTATCATACATTCAGACATGAACAGCGTCGTGCTCTGTGTAAACAAAGACTGCCACGAGGCCTCACAACTGGACATGCACTTAGAAAACTCATGGACCAGGGTAACACTGCTGACATTGATAAGGTCTGCTCTTTATATGAACAATTTTTTCATTATGCCGAGAAACTAAGCCAGATTCCAGGACTTCTATAATGGATCAAAATGTGTATTACTACATATTACTAGTATATAGAAAGCCCCTTGTTATTTTTAGCTGGAATATTGCATCACTTAGAAAAAGACTTCCTGACCTTCATCATAAAGTAACCACCGAACCCATTGATATTGTGTGTCTACAAGAGTGCAGAGTCCCTGATAAATCCCAGCCCCCTAAATTGCCATCATTTGTTGCATATAACCTCAAATCTACTAACTCCTGTGTTCTATATATTAAAAAATCACTTCCCCATCAACTTCTCACACATAAGAAAACAGAGGGACTGCAATACCATGGTGTTAGGATTTATATTGGGAACTCTGCTCTCAACATATTTAATTTGTATGCTCCTGCTGATAAGTTCAATTACTTGGAGCTCCCAACTTGTGCTCAGTCTGAGCCTACTCTTATCATTGGAGATTATAATGCAAGACACAAAAGCATTTGAAGCTCACAGTTTGGTAATCGTAATGGTAACCAACTGTTGTCACTGTTAAATAGTCATGATAATGTGCAAATTGTAGGTGACCTTGAACCCACACATATCTATGGAGGCATCCTTGATCTGTGTCTTGGCTTCAACATTACTTCTGCCAGCTGTGAGTCTATCATTGTATCAGATATATCATCAGACCATTTCCCAAGGCTAACCTCACTAGATATTGGTAATACTATCCTTCCTGGTGGAATATTCAAATGGAAACGTTTTAATGTTCCCCCTGATCAATATGAGGACTTTGTTGCACATGTGACTGACTTGGTATAATTCCTATGAGTGTTCCTCTGTTGAGACCTTTAACAACGACCTTGTGAGCAGTATTCAGAACTACTAAGAGCCGCCCCAAAAACCTCCTGGAACTCTTAACCCAACCAACTTCCATAACAATCATACCTCCTATAATAACCATACTTATTACAATGATCTTAAACAATGATCTTATATCTTAGCAACAAACGCCAGTATGTCTCCACCAACGACATAACCTCATCAACTCTGCCTATCACCGCTGGAGTGCCTCAAGGCCCTTTGCTCTTCACTTACTCCACAAAACTAATGATTCATTGAATCAGTTTGAAATATGTAATAGGTAATACTTTGTAAATGACCATTTGTTCATTAGCTTCTTTCTTATTGTACTTATGACTGTAGTTAACTGCATAAGAATCTTACTTTATGTAGAGTTCTTAAGTAACATTTAGGCATTAGGATTTGTTTGCCCTAAATGCATTGCATAATTAGTGGCTTTCTTTTGTGCCTAACAATGTTTTATTACATGTAAATTACATTCTTTGTGCCGCAATAAGAAATAAAAACTGTATTGAATTGTATTGTTTGCACTACACTGTGAATCACAAAATGTATGGGCCAGATAAGATAAGATTTAAGATAAGATTTCTTCGGATTTTTAACCCCGGAGGGTTAGCCACCCAGGATAACCCAAGAAAGTCAGTGCGTCATCGAGGACTGTCTGTCTTATTTCCATTGGGGTCCTTAATCTTGTCCCCCAGGATGCGACCCACACCAGTCGACTAACAACCCAGGTACCTATTTGCTGCTAGGTGAACATGACAACAGGTGTAAGGAAACACGTCGAAATGTTTCCACCCGCCGGGAATCGAACCCGGGCCCTCCGTGTGTGAAGCGAGAGCTCTAGCCACCAGACCACCGGGCCAGTTGGCCTCTTCAGTGTTGTTATTATTATAATAAAAAAGAAGCACCAAACCTAGAAGGGTCATACAGTTCTGCAGTGTTACATCATTCATTAATTAAATTATAGTGGCTTTCTTTGTACTTAGCAAATCAAAATTGTAATTACACATTGTAACTTTTACAAAGAAATAAACCTTTATCTTTATCTTATCTTTTATGTACATGGAAAGTCCCGGTGTCTGGGACCTCGTCTACTATGCTTAACTTTGTTGGGTTGTCTTAAATTATATATAGTTTACTTAATGAAATCACTGTACAAGTTTAACACTGTGTATGATGTCTAAATATGAACTTACCTAAGAACTTTTTTCTTTCTTATTTCTTTGTTGAGAGTTTATAGAGCTTCCACAACTTACGCCGTAAATAAGCCCTACTGCCTCGCTTCTGGGAAGAAATAGTGCTCAAAACTGGGCGCGTGATAGGTTGGGAATAGGAATTTTCTTTGGCTAATATTTCTTTCTAGTGATGTAATAATACCAAGTGGGGTCAAAGTCAAGAGGATCGGAGAAGGGCAAAGAAGACCGCTGACAGAGTACAAGCTAGGCGGACAAAGGCTACAAACCTCGGCAAAGGAGAAAAAACCTTTTTGGGGGGAGAAACGCCAAGCACGTTCCGGAGGCAAACACCCAAACCCGATAACCGCGGCAGCATATGGGCGACTGGCAAAACCCAAGATTAGCGTTCCGTTACCTTAACAAGGAATCGTTCAAGACACGTATACCGGTACGCCCGGGCCCCTAATTTGAATATGCGCACCAGTCTGGGAAACCCCCACCTGGTCAAGCACGTAAAGAAACTAAAAAAGTTTAAAGGTTTGCGACAAGGTTTGTTCCACAACTCAGGGGGCTGTCTTATGAAGAAAGATTGAGGGAAATAGGACTAACAACACTGGAGGAAAGAAGGGTCAGGGGGAGACATTTATAACACAAACAAAATATCGGGGAATTGACCCCAAAGGGAGAATGACAGGATGTTTCCGAGAGGGAACACAGAAACAAGGGGACCAACTGGAAGCTGAAGGGCTCAGATGAGTCAAAGGGATGTCAGGAAGCATTTCTTCAGCCAAGAGTTGTAAAGGGGAAAAGTCTAGAAAAGATATAGTGGGGGCAGGAACCATACATAGTTTTAAGACAAGGATGATAAAGCCTGGGAAAGGGGGAGAGAGACCCAGTAGCAGACAGCGAAGAGGGGGGGGCCAGGAGCTGAGTCTCGACCCCCGCAAAAACAATTAGGTGAGTACAATTAGGTG
>WNWK01025734.1:0-28213 GCA_009830355.1 Cherax destructor
TATATATATATATATATATATATATATATATATATATATATATATAAACAACGCCGTCTCCCACTGAGGCATGACTTACGGAGGAAGAATTCTCCACTTCCCCATGGAAATGAAAGGAAATAAATGAGAGCAAAACTATTAAGAAAATAGAAGAAAACTCAGATGGGTGTGTAATACATATATAACGTGTACATGCCTGTGTAGTGTGACCTGAGTGTAAGTAGAAGTAGCAAGATGTACCTGTTATCTTGGGTGTTTATGATACCCAGAAAAAGAGACCAACAATCCTACCATTGTGTAAAACAATTCCTAAGTATAGGGCTCTGTAGTTTTAGATGAGCAATAGACTACTTGCTGCACAATGTTACTGGGCCTCAGAACTTTTCTGTATTAGCAGGCCTCATTAAATGGTCAAACGTGTAACGAAGGTCGTACATTTAAATCGGTGAATTAACGTAGTAACATAACCAACATAAAAAAATAATATATATTGCCTCATGAACTGAAAGAACAAATAAAAATCAGTGCGCCTTTTCCAAATATCACTCATTTTGATACCAAAATAACTGGCTGATAAAAATAAATTCAATTACAAATATATCAAAACTACCGTTGAATATAACAGTTCGTTAATGTTCAATCACAAGAATTAACGTTATGAATAGTTATACAAAACACTAAGTTTCTTACTTGCTTAATCTTAATGCGATATCTAGGGTTGCAGTTTACTAGTGAAAGCATTGACATGTTCAATATTTGTGACAGCCTTAAAGCTTTGTGAAAATGTTCATCTGTATGTCAGGGCCAGAGCTTATTTTTTATCTATCCTTGAAAAAAATGTTAACAGTGTATGTGCTGCCGAAGACTGGACATACCTGCAGCAAGCTTTAGGTTTACAAAGTGTCAGGTGGGATTACAAAAAAAAAAAAAAAATCAACAGATTGTTTTCCTTGTATAGTAAATGTCTCCAAGAGCGTCAGTAGCTTGCACAAATCAATAAGTTCCATTTGAAATATTTCACTATGATTTCCATGCTTTTGGATGGTCTCTTGAGGATCCCTCCGTGGACACAGGTCTCTGTGTGCCCCAGCTTAAACTTGCTCACGCTTACTCACCAATTTGAATACACTTTCTGCAGTAGTATATTTCTTTCATGGAGAGCGCTAAACCCGTTAAGAGTCGTACAGCTATTTGGGAAATCGGATACAATCAGATTCGACCCAAGGAAAAGGACATTTCCAATTCTTTGGATGAAGAACCCTTCACTGGTGTCATATCATATTTCTGGAGGGGTTCTGCAGCAGCAGTATCTACCATACTCTGCAATACGTACAACGCCTCTGTAATTTCAAAATTATCATTTATGCCCTTTATGAAATTTAGAAGTTGTGCCTAGAATGTAGTTCACTCATCTTGTGCCATATTATTATTAATTATGTATTACCTTCAAGGGAGGAGCGCTAAACCAAGAGGGGTCATACTTCGCCTGGGAAAATGGTAAATAATCAGGTTAGAGCCAAGAAAATTGAGGATAAGTTCAATTCCTCACCGGCACGCAGGCACCTCCCTTGAGGGGCATCAAGTGCCGAATAGGAAGGTTGTCTTCTCCATCAATGTATTATGTAGCTTTTCTCTCATGTCATCAACGTGCCTGGTGATGTAGATGAATAATAAACTTACATTCCTGGAACAAGCAACCTTGTTAGGGAATATTTTCTCCATTATTTTTCTCATGTACTTCCTAAACTTGCCATCAGTGACTGGTCTGTCGCTCTTGGCAATATATTTAGCTATGTAACAGTTGGCACCCCAATGAAGATACATTTTCACTATTACGCCTTTTAAAGATATTTTCCTCTTGAGACAGTTCTTGTCCGTACTTCTTGAAACACTTGAGTGTTTCTGATGACAAGATTCATCGCTCCTTTTGACAAAGTGCTCCTTAGAAATACACACTTTCATTGCATATCAGGCAAATGACCTCGTTGTTGCACAAAACAAAACAGTCATTAGTTCACCTTTCACTAAACGTACTTCTCTTCTTAGAAGAATTAGGCTTTGCTACATTTTTTAATATTAGCCTGAAGAGGATTATAAGCACAATAACATTATTATTGTTATCTTCACTGTGCCTTCCAGCCTACACTGTCTCCATTTACTGTGCCTTCATATTCACACTATGTATTACTGCTATCTCTGCCTTCACTATCTCCTTTACCCAACTGTACCCTCTACTATCACAGTTTAATATATCGTGACTATATATGAGAGTAATATAAAGACACTTTTAGCGGAACAAACTTTTATCTGACAACGTTATATAATAAAGTTTTCCTCGACATCACTCGAGTCATGAAGGCGTTGAGGGCGGTGGTGATCAAGGATGTAGTGGAGTATGGATAAGCAGAGTTGAAGCGACAGTGGACTTATGCACGGGAGGGCTTGAGCTGTTGATATTGTGATTTATTTGCATTTCACACTACCTTCTACCAAGTCCCGATTTGTTATGGCTCAGAGGTAAATGTGTGAAATATTTAAAATTCCTGTGATTTTAATAATAAATTTAGATGAGAGCCTAGTTAATCATTTACAAGATCCTTTTCCTTTGTTTCCAATTTCCCATTGTCATATTTACATAGCTTTTATTATTAAGAAAGTTATCTGGATGATAACGGAGAGTTGTAATTATACAAGTACCTGTATAATGAATAATAATTGAGATAAAGAAGACAGATGTTCAAATATTACATACCAAATGAAACACATCCTAGCTAATGTTAAAAATACTTGTGATCTGTATAGGGAACTAATAAGTGACTGAACTCAGTGTGATAGGTTCATGAATAAGTAGGCATATGACAACTCTTGCGATTGTTGTAACAGCGTGCGTGCGTGTGCGCGTGTGCGTGTATGATACTGGAAGATGAAGGAGAGTGCATACCACTAACCAGGCCTCTTGGCAGCAATGTGTGGCGATGGGAGGGACTCTTCTGGGGAAGAACTGCTCTGTTTCTGCATGTTTTTACAAGGATCAGTGTGTTTAGTAGCCACATTACTATCAGAGTCTGTACAGCGAGGTGAAATGGCACGCCTCGTGGGAGCTGGTCCATTATGTGCAGGAACTGGGTGAGCTACGGAAGCATTGCTGGGTGTAGCAGTGGTGCAAGCAGTGGGGGTGGTGGTGCTGGTGCTGGTGTTAAGACCTTGAGAAACAAAATCCTGGGGCGGCAGGATGGGTGGCAGTGTTTTATCGCAGACAGCCGGGGAGAAGACTTCATCTTCGAGGACCTCATCATGATGTAGAGGGCTGTCTGAGGTTGACCTCTCACCTCCGTTGGTGCCCTCCTCACCTGAGACAGTTACCTCATCATTAGTCAAGTCTTATATTATTAATACCACATGACTGATCTTACCCTCCTTCTCCTCCCTAGGTATTAAGTGACTGTTATTGGGTCACATGACATTGTTTTAGAGGCCCTAACCTACTATAAAAAAATATATATTAATCCAGCTATCAAAGCTTTGTTCTTCCTAGCATACACACTAATATAGTTACAAGGTACCCAGCCAATGATTTGACCTTTATAGTTTCTCTCTACTCTTCTTAACATGCTAATGTTTTTTTTTTTTTTCACTACTGATGTTACAAATGATACTTCCTTACGTTCTGCATTAATTTCTTTCAGTGCTAGATACATTTTGTCATAGCATGGAGAGTGAACCGTAATACACATCATCAACATACCCTAGAAGGACAGCTGGAGCAAATCAGGATAGTCGAATGTGGCAACTGTTTTTCATCATAGCATTAAACACAGGACTGCCGCCTCTCTCTTGGAATGTGCCCGTTCCAATTTCATTTCCCTGGAATATTTTTCCCTAAACAGAAATCTAGCTCTACTGTTAGATATTCCTTAATCTACATTACTAATATACTAGTTAACTCCCATCCCTACAAATTTATCAATACGACTATACAATAAATACTCTAGGCTTTGTCATTCTGACTTTTTTGGATTTTCCTAGGTTCTCTACACATATGCTGCTATGTATGGTAATCTATGTATTTGTGTATACATACCTGAATAAACTTACTTACGGCCCTTTTTCATTTCAAAAAAGGTTTAATATATAACTTTCTATTTATTTGTGATGAAATTATGAATCGATTGGGCTTTTATTTTTGGACTGTCAGCCTTATTAAACCTACACTTCATGTCACCAAAAGTTGTGTAAAGGAACCAAGAGTTTAGATATTGCCGGACGAGAGAGTTTATTGGTGGCGCCACCCATCTTGTAAGATTTTATTTAGACCTCATATAATTTAAATTTTTTAGTTGTTTTATATAGAATATCATTAACCTAAGATAATCCAATAAAGTAATGCAGTGTGACTTATTTCTATTCGTTCACTGTAAGGAGCTGACACGCCACTGTAGATATCAACTCCATACTTCAAATCAAATCAATATTTACAGCAAGTTTCACCAACATTTCGGTATCAATTACTAATTGAAACATATCCTGCATGCATTTATAAAATGCTACGAAATTGAGTTAAAATATTTTTCTACTGCTCATGAACACTAGTGGTATTAATTCCAAATTTCAGAATTTCTCCACATTCTACGACAGGGTATCCAAGATCGAAGTTTTTTTTTATCCTCCCCACACTAAATTATCTTTCCTGTCTTGGAGTTGATATACTAACCTGCCACATTTAAAGAGAGAATTTGGCTTAGGTGCTGTTTGGCAACCCCATTTCCCATTCCAGCCCACTTATAGTCAGGCTTATTTAGTACTTATGTAGGTATGTATCTCAAATGCTCACCTTATGTTTATTGATTGCATATAATTCGAGACCACATGTTGTAACCAAAACAATGTTGTGTTAAGCAGGAAAAAAAGCCTTGGGTCTTTTTGACGCCCAAATTTGAATATCATCCGCCGGGGGTGGTGCAGAGATACAGTACATACTGTCTCTTAATTAAACCTAGAAATGGGTAAATGATGTGCGAGTATATATATATATCTTTTTCTTCTTTCAACAAATTGGCCGCTTCCCACCAAGGTGGGGTGGCCCAAAGAGAAAAACAAAAGTTTCTCTTTTTAACTTTAGTAATGTATACAGGAGAAGGGGTTAATATAATTATATATAATATATATATATATATATATATATATAAATATATATATATAAATATATTATATATAAATATATATATATAAATATATATATATAAATATATTATATATAAAATATATATATAAATATATATATAAATATATATATAAATATATATATAATATATATATAAATATATATATAAATAAATATAAAAATATATATAAATATATATAAATATAATATATAAATATATATAAAAATATATAAATATAAATATAAATATAAATATAAAAATAAAATATAAAAATATATATAATATATATATATAAATATATATATAAATATATATATAAATATATATATATAAATATATATATATAAATATATATATATAAATATATATATAAATATATATATAATATATATATAAATATATATATATATATATATATATATAAATATATATATATAAATATATATATATAAATATATATATATATAAATATATATATATAAATATATATATATAAATATATTATATATAATATATATATATATATATATATATATATATAAATATATATATATATAAATATATATATATAAATATATATATATAAATATATATATATAAATATATATAAAAATAAATATATATATATAAATATATATATAAAAATAAATATATATATATAAATATATATATATAAATATATATATATAAATATATATATATAAATATATATATATATAAATATATATATATAAATATATATATAAAAATATATATTTTATATAAATATAAAAATATATATATAAATATATATATATATAAAATATATATATATATATAAATATATATATATAATATATATATAAATATATATATAAATATATATATAAATATATATATATAAATATATATATAAATAATATATAATATATATAAATATATATATAAATATATATATAAATATATATATAAATATATATATAAAATATATATATAAATATATATATAAATATATATATAAATATATATATATAAATATATATATAAATATATATATAAATATATATATAAATATATATATAAATATATATATAAATATATATATATAAATATATATATAAATATATATATAAATATATATATAAATATATATATAAATATATATATAATATATATAAATATATATATAAATATATATATAAATATATATATAAATATATATATAATATATATAAATATATATATAAATATATATATATATATATATATATATAAATATATATATAATTATGTATGTACTCTTGAGGAATCTGTGTCGTGCAGGAGACATAATAATATCGAAACAATTTTTAAAAAATATCAATTTAAGATAAAACTCCACCAATCGGATGAAAAAATAATAGTGTTTCAAATTACTGTAGTTATACAAGTTGGAGCAACTTACCTCCACAATGGAATGACGCTAAATACTCTGCCGTTTCAGATATGAGTTTGGACAACAGCCTCGTGGCATTAACCTTGGTAGTTTCCTATTATTCTTATGCAAGTGTTCATAAGTGCACACAGCTGCATTGGCAAGTGTTTGGTGTATGCACACAGACATACACATTATGTGTATAATAAAATATATATTATGTATATATATATATATATATATATATATATATATATATATATATATATATATATATATATATATATAGTATATATATATATAGTATATATATATATAGTATATATATATATATATATATATAGTATAGTATATATATATATAGTATATATATATATAGTATATATATATATAGTATATATATATATAGTATATATATATATAGTATATATATATATATATATATATATATATATATTATATATATTATATATATTATATATATATGTCGTGCCGAATAGGTAAACTGGTCAGTTAGCAAGAACTCTTTAAAATTAAGTCCTTCCTAAAATTTTCTCTTATACGTTTAAAGATATATATTTTTCATTTATGTTAATGTAAAAATTAATAATTTTGTACCAAAAGAACCTTAGAAAACTTGCCTAACCTTATTATAACAAACGCAATTTAATTTAGCCTAATCCAACTAAATATTTTAGGTAAGTTTACAGTAATTTAATAATAAAGAAACACAATAAAATATATTTTTTTTCGTTAAGTTCAGAATGATTTTTGCAAAATTATTGCATACACAAATTTTCGCTTGCCTTATTCGGCAAGAAGAGCGTTGCTATTTAACCCAAAATCGCAAGTTTTACCTATTCGGCACGACGTAATGCATGCTGTATTCTGGGCAAGCGCCCCAGCTCGGAGGAGCTGGATGAGATTTTCGCATTATAATCAGTGACAAACATGTAACAATATGTACTAGACATGTATCTCTCACACCTCGTGTAGTGTATATGCCATCTTTATATCAACAATGTATCTCTTAAATCTTTTGTACCATATTATGTAATAAAATATACCTATTGGTAAATAGGTATATTTTATTTGGTAAATAAATATCATGTACACCAAAAAATATATGATCGTGTGGGTGTTATTTGTATGGGTGTGAAGAGCTGTGTTTGAGAATAATTCTAAATATTTTTATCTAAGTGCCTAGAAAATTGTGCTAAAAACTTTATTAGTTTTGAAAACACTGATTGGCCTAAGTATAGATATCCCATGACTGACATACCGTTGTGTGCAACCTTGATGAGCTGGTTAAGGATTTGGTCTGGAGTGCAGGATTCCCAGCCCCAGTCCTGGAGGAGGGCTGATGGGAGACATAGCTTAACCACTGTCAAGAAGTCCTCTCTCAGCCGCTGTTGTGGGTTGGGGTCCTGCGAGGGCTGTGCTCCGCCCCGCCTAATCACAGATGCTAACTGCTGCTCTGGAGAACAAGACACCTGTTGCAGTTTTAAAGCCTCTGGCACCGATAAGAGATCATTCAGTACCAGCTTCAGACGCCCCATGAAAGCCTCATCTTTGTAGGTGTCATTCGGGGTTTGAGCGAGAGATTTGTCCTGCGAAATTGTGTGGTTTGCCAAGCTATTCTGGCGACTTGTAGTGGTCGACTCGTAATGTAGTTGTCCAGCACCAGGCACGGATGCAGGTCGTTGGTTTGATGCAGTATTATTAGTCATAGACTGTGGTCTGAGGGGCGGTTCCGAGGCTGGTCTCTGGAGGTTAACATAGCGAGAGCTGTGAAGGCGATGAAGCTGGCCTGGGCCTACATTGCAAATCTTAACCTCTGTTTTCTTTGACTCTGCACTGTGATGGGACTCGCTACTTCCTTCAAGCTGTGCATTATGTTTAGTATTTTGAATAGTCTTTTCTTCGCTCACATTGGGTTTATTTTGGGTAACTTTTTCCTCATTTGTTGGCAAGGCAGTTTGTTTATCTCCGTTGTCTAAGGTCGCCATAGATTTACATGCATCATACTTACAGTCGTTTGATTTTTTCAAAGCTTCGTAGTTATTGTTAAAGGTTTTATCATGGAGAATGGCAGTATCACTTTTGGATCTGCTATGACCTTGTCCTCTCTGTGTTCCAGTAACAAGTTCGTCTTTTCTCGAAGGCGCACGTGGAAGTTGATAGTTTAGTGGTGGTTCTAATGAAAGACAACGACGAAAGAAAGGATGATTGTTTCGAGAAGAAACTTCAGGATTCTCTGTGGATGGGTTATGATGATGACTGTCCTGAAGTGATGTCGCCTGAGGTGTTTGTGCTACGTGGTTTTGCCATTGGGCAGTACGCTCTTGCGCTGAATGAGTTTTTTTTAGGGGCTGAATATGCTGAGAAATGACCTCCAAACTTTGTCGACGAAGATCAATTGCATCAGCTTGTCTCTGTGATATACTGATGGAAGAATCGCGGGATTTTGTCTCTTTTGCATCAAGCGGTGGGCCTATAGGGATAAGCTCCACACAGGGTTTTGGAGGTTCCATAAGTCTACGTGCCTGCATTCTCTCGGGAGGCTTATCCAAGCTATCAGAAGGGCGCTTTACACCCCAGGATGGGTCATAGCTTTTTAGCTGCTCCGGTGTGTAGAGGGGTCTGATTGGGACAGTGGCTCGAAACCTCTCTGGTGATGCATGTGTGGACATGATGGGAGCCTGAGATGTTTGTCCATGCCAGGCTACATCTCGAACAGCCTCTGGACAAGGCTCAAAAGGATGCTTAGGATATCCCTCAGGCAATCGAGGATGCATAGGGCGATACTGACCGGGGCTCGGATGAGCGTTTATGGAATATAGAGCACCTTGAGAATGATGAATGTTGACAGAATTGGCCGGGATGTACACTTCACGTATGGTTCCATGCTTCTGATGCTCAATCTGACTTTGTAGATTAGGTCTATCAGGAGCTTGCTGTGGATGTCGACTTGCAACGGTAACTGATGGTTGTTCAGGTGATTGTGGCGGCGCACCAGGTGTGTTATGAAGAGTACGAGGAGGAATTCCGTAAGGAACTTCTTTATGTCTAGGGTGTGCGTGGTGCATATCAGGCGATGCGAGGCGTGTGTCGTGATGGAAGGCAGGTGCTCCTGGCGGGGAATGACGCAGGGCTGGAGAAGGATAAGGTCTGAGATCTGTCGAATGGAGAACAGCTGGGGAGCCGTGTGGTAGTGACAAACGGTGGTTACCTGGCTCCGACGGGGCTCTTGCGCGCATCATTGGGGGTCTATTTATGGGTGGGGAGACAGGTCCAACTGATCCTATGAGCTGATATCTGCCAGAGTACTGCGGAAAGTGGCGATAAGGATGCGGCTCTCCAGGATGCATGGGTATGCGGTGCTGGACAGTGTATGTAGGGTCGGGAGGGTGGGTTTGGTACTGGTGATAGTGATGGCGGACTTCTGCAACCGTATAAGAGCCGTCCGCAGTAGGCCGGTACTTAGGGTGCATACCATGGTGGAACCTTACTTCAGGGTGTCGCAGCCGGTGGCCCAGTGGTATACTTATTGGTGGTGGCCGCACCCCTCGCAGGTACTGAATATTGGCTGGAACACCGTGTGTATTGCTTAACACCTCTGACTGATGGTGGCCGGCTGGCGGCTCATCAACCACGTTCTCCACGAGGTCAGAGTCGATTCCTACGGCTGAACACACTCTAGCCAGGATATCTTCTGGGTCTTCCTTTCGGTTACTTGTTTTTGTCATTTCACGAACTTCTACACTTGCTGTGGCTTCCAAAAGCCGTTTCTTTTTAGGTATAGGTTCACTCACCCAGCGTCCGTTATCAGACACCTGTAGCTGGTTTGTCATGTGCGGATTACCTGTTTGATGGCTAACAGCTGACTGAATAGTTTTTGAGCGATTTGTTATAGGCTGGGTACAAGGTGGTTGTGCTGTAGATGGATGAGTTGCTGCCGGTTCAGTTACTGTTGACCGTGTAGTGGATCTCGAATCTGTAGTTGTGTTTTCTGGAGCCAGGGCGGCATTGGCCATGGCAGGTGTGAAGTGTGTGGTAGTGGTAGTGGCAGTGGTAATGGACTGGGGTGAGTGTGGAGAGATCGGCAGCAGATCGACGGGGTCACGTAGTTTGAGACGAGGCATGCTCATCCCTCCCCCACACACTCTGTGGAACAATAACTCTTGTTAATAAAATCCTTATCATAAAAAGACTAAGAAAATAAATGGAATGTGTTCACATGTAGCCTGTAAATTTGGAAATAGTAACTGGATATTTCGGTCCGTCCTGGACATGAACAATTATCAAATCACGAGCGAAATGCACAGAAACGTCGTTTCAATTTTAATTTAAAATATAGGCTAGTTTTGAGTTACTTTATCTACAACACTGCAATGTAGCCGTAATAAACTTATGAGATATCCCCGAAGGGGAACATTTGTGGTTGCCTGATACTATTTTGTTCATAACTCGAGAATGCTTCATCCAATATGCTTCAAATTTTCAACACTTGCGCATAGTAACAAAATTCTTAGAACAACTGGCATGTTCACGTGCTCTATGACCAAAGTTGTTGAACCTTTTCTCAGCATCCTGGAATGGCTCAGATAACTTCCAAAACCTGGGTGGCATAGCTTCAAACGTCCAGAAAAAGGTACCAAAAATACGACGACAGCAGAGAGTGATTTTCAGATGTGTAGGTGCAGATCTGACGATTGTGTAAAATAGTCTTTTGTGTCTATGATGTCCGTGACCTCAAGACCATTCTTAGACATTTGTATGTTATTTATTACACTAGCTTGCATAAAACGTACTCTTAAAAGCAGGTTAATCATACTTACGGGAAAGTTAGGATTAATTTTAGCCTGCATGGGTCCCAGTTCGCTCTTTTGGAATAAACTGGAAAAAATGAAATATTGCTTTTCATGCGATAATTTCGAGTCGCATCTGATTATCTTCAAAGCTTCCATGCTCATAACGTGATAATGGAACTTCTGAGCAACTTCAAGCTTAATGTGCTTATTTATTTTAGTATATTAATCTCTTGTGATGTTTAATTAGATTTGCGTTATTAATATATGCCGCAATCTGCACATTCCAATTGCGTGCATTGAAATACAAAGGATTGGGTTATGGAATACGGGAATACTTTCCTCGGATCGAGCAACACCCGCAATACATGTGTCTAGTATGCACCCTGAAGCCATCATGTGTGCGGTGGCATGTGTCCACACAATGGACCTCGGGTGTCAGGTCATGTCATATTAATAAAAAATTATTGAATATTTGCCAGAGAATTAGCTAAGAGGTTGCCATTTTTTATTAATTATGGATACACGACTTTCTTTTGCATTATAGCGTTATTATAAATGGACTGACTTATCTATCTTGCTCTGTCTCAGATTTGAGAATATTTTTCAAGGTATTTGACCATTATTCTCTTATACACAGATTGTTATAGTCAACTACCTCACTAATTCTGACATGCAATCGAAAGTTAATTAGATGAAATACACAGGAAAAAAATTATAATATTGATAGTTGTACCGCTGAATATGTCTTACAATCATGCTTAATGGAATTAAGAACAATTATGGAGGATAAACAATCTTACAATTAATTAAGGTGTCAACCTCCGGTGTTTGTACACGTTTAGGCTCAAGGATATAGCAGATACCTGGGATTAGAGGAAGTCCAATTGTTCTTAAAAAACTTCTCTCAAGATGGGAACCATTTCACAACCCCCAGTGTGCAAAAACATTCACGACGTTTCTGTTCATCTTGGATCCTTGTCAAGTCACACGAGTTTCGTCGTCTAAACTTTCTTCTACAAATTGCGGATTAATTGTAATTTGCTGCAGTGTTCAGTGGTGTGACAACGACAACACATCCACCGCACTGATGGACTGCTAAGGGAAAGAGCAGGTAATATGTACTTTAGCAATGTCCTACGATGCAGGAACTACCGTTGAGGTCTATCCTGGTAGATATTTGGTATATAGTATGCACATTCTTTGTTCCGCTGCAGTTTAATAATTCATTTCGAAACGTTCTACATTTGGTATGAAGTTAGGATTTCTGTTCAAGGATCAGGGCAAGTCTGATCCTTGACGGTAACAATATTTAATAAGACACTACCTCATTTTTGTTCATACTTCAGCTCATATCCAAGTCAAGACTTACCTAAGTAGGCTACTACCCCCAGGACAAATTAGACACATATGCAACACTTGGGTATCTTTATCCTCAATAAAGATACCCAAGTGTTGCATATGTGTCTAATTTATAACTTGTCGGTTCTCTGAACCATTTATCTATACCCCCAGGACGCCACCCGCAAGTCTGCTAACACCCAGATACCTAGTTACTGCTAGATGACCAGGAGCAAAATGTGTAAGATGACTTGCTCATAAGTGTCCACTCGTCCCTGTGCCTTTGGCACTACCACTGAAAGGAGATATTAAGTCTTTCCATGTGTTCAGTATCATAAGGAACACCTAAGCGTAATTCTCAAGGCTTTGTTTTGCCTCTGTTAACACCTGGAATACAAGTTGCATTATTCTCGTAATTTTGACATTTGCTTCTTAAGAAGAGTGAAGTCCTACCAAAACTCTGAACCTCTCTGTATTGAGACTATGTAACATATCAGAAGGGCACGATAAGTTTAAGTACAAGGCCTATCGATTACACGAAGGACATAGGTATCTACGTATGTTCATCGTAGCACAGTGCTAGCGCATTCAGCCACAATTAAATGTATCAGGGGTGAGGGGAGAGGAACGTATGGGAGTCTCAAACCAGCTGTGCATATTATCTTAAAGTAAATATATATATATATATATGAAGGAGTTTGTCGACTGTTGTGCGTCGCATCATGGGCAGAAATTATAAAATAAAGCCCAATGAAAATAATTCACACTGACTTTTATATTAACACCAAGAAACTTAAATCTTTGACGTTACCACTGACAGCATGTCAACTCCGTCCCACATAATTTCATAGATTTTTTATGAATAATAGAATAAATGTTTTACAGTTTCAAAGTCCACAGTAAATCTATATAATTAATGATCCATTTAAGAAGGCAAACTTGGTATTATGAGGTGTCACTGCGAGCACTGAGGCGATACCAGGAAGCCAAATAGTTGTCATCTATATTGCAGGTAAGTATGTTGGCAGCAGTAATGTTCACACCATCCAGCACTCCTGCCTCTAGTACGGACCCCGGACCCCAGCCATGCCCCGGGCTCTGCTACGCCTTGACCACCAGCAAAGCCCAGACCCCTGCCCCTCCCCCGGCACTGCCCCCCAGCCATGCTCCCCGTACTGCTTCCCGCCTTGCCCCAAGCCCTAGCCCTGCCTCGCCCTACTCTCCCGCACTGCCTCCCCCCCCTCCTCCGCACTGCCTCCCCCTCCTCCGCACTGCCTCCCCCTCCTCCGCACTGCCTCCCCCCGTCATGCTTCACGCTCTTGCCGCTGGGGAAGAAATATTGACTTCATTAAAAATGTAACATAAATGCACCACGCCTATGTACCTCTATGATTAATACTTCTACGATCGTTACACTACCCACTAATGTAATCAATGTCACGGTGCCCCGTGGCCTGGTGGCTAAAGCTCTCGCTTCACACGGCGAGTGTCTGGGTTCGATTCCCGGCGAGGGTAGAAACATTGGGCGTGTTTCTTTACACCGGTTGTCTATGTTCACCCATCAGTAAAATGGGTACATGGGTGTTAGTCGACTAGTGTGGGTCGCATCCTGGTACAAAACTGGCCTAATTTACCCGAAATGCTCTGAGAACATAACAAGCGGCTTTCTATATAGTAGTATGTCATTGATGTCAGCTAGGCCTGTATACTTTGTACATGTACTTGTAGAAATAATTATATTATTATTATTATTATGTATTTTTTTATCGACAATTGGAGATGTTTGAGCCTTACTGGTCAAGCTGTCAGCCAGGAGGCCTGGTCTTGGGCCGGGCCGCCGGGGCGGTGACCCCAGGAATGGACTAGAGATAATCTCCAGGAAGGTAATGTTGAGGTTAGTACAAGAGCATCACCACGTACAAACACTACAAATTACACAAATATTACCCGCACGGGTAATGGATGAATGGAGTTTATGATAAAGTAACAGATGCGAGACAGAAGAGCGGGTTCGGTGTAATGCATTTCCTTCGTCAAAACGATGGCATTCGATATTGCACCTCACAAAAGGCTGGGCAGAAAACTTGAGGTGGAAGCGGGAGTGAGAGAGAACGTACTCCGATGGACTAAAGAGTACGTCAGAATGGGGAAGAGTAACGAGCGGGGTTCCGCAAGGATTGGTATTAGGATCAGTACAGTTTTTGGTTTGTTGATGTATAACTGATGAAAATAAACATATATGAGATCAGGGAGAGATTCCTAATGAATCTAAAACTGTAAGATTGGTCAAATAAGTGCTTGCCTGAATTCGAACTCAACAAATGGAAGGTTATGAAGATTTTGAACGGAGCCAGAAGACCGGACACAAAGTACAGACTCGGGGAACAGAGGCCCCGGATCTCATTCAGAGAGGAAAATCTAGGGGTAAGCATAATGTATGGTATATCGCCAGAGGCTCGTCACTGAATAACCTCTGCAGTCAATGATTGTCTGCCAAATGTAAGAGTAGCCTTCATTGCTCTTACCAGACTTTCATAGTTCATTATACAGCATACGTTATTCCCATCTTGGAGTAAGCAGCACTGGCACAGAACTTCACACGAAAAAAACACGTTAAGAAACTGGAGAAAGTGCAGAAGTATGCGACGAGGAATATGAGCTACGAGGAGAATCTAACCCAATTAAATCTAATGTTATTTGAGGACGGGAGAACCAGAGGAAACATATTAACATTCAAAACACTCAGGGATTTGATTGAGTAGACATGGACAGGCTATTTGAGAGGGATACAGCTGGAAGTTAAAGACACAGATGAGCCACGGGGATGTCAAGTCATTTTGTAACTAATGCGACACTTTATTGTGGCAACGTTTTGGTCTCCAGGAGCTTTGTCAAGCCGTTCAGCTTCAGGGTGGTCGGGAAGTGAAATGATCTCTAAAAGTATGATAATGGGTCCACGAGGCTAGGAGGGTATCTGGTAAGTGACAAGTTGAGAGGTGGGGCCAGGAGCTAAGACCTAACCCTGATCACCATAAATACGTAGGTACATCACTTACAGACACCACAAGTTACACATTACCACTTACAAAAAGCACAAGTTATTTTCATCACCGCTTACAAACAAGCAATCTGAGAGTTAATTAACTTTACAACTACTGAGCAGCAGTACGGACATGCGCGAAACAACCTTTGTTTGCACTGTTTTGATCATAAACAGCTCGTTTGTAAGTCTAGGACCTACTGTGCCTATCTAGATTTGTCTTTTGGTAATTATAATTGCAAACGTGAGAATGAAATATTTACTAGGTCTTTAAGTGGCTTGTGTTTATAGCGTGAGACCGTCTCATGCGATCAGCTTCAAGTTTACAACACCAGTGTACTGTAACCAGGGAAAGATTCATGCAACTATTGGCACGCGCAGGTACACAGACCATTCCTTGGATTTGGTTTCCGTGCAGTAACTTTAGAAAGGTTCTTTTGGTCGGCTTCAAACGTTCAACACTGGTGTGTTCTACCTAGAAGAATGTTGATATTTTTATTGGAATATGTAGCTGCTAATTTTCATTTGTTTTTTAATATAGCATCTTATTCTTTCAGTGAAATAAGTTAAGTATGGCTCTTTGGAATAGCTGTAATCTTATTAACTAATACATTATATAGAAAGTATTGTACCCAGTAAGTAGAGGCTTGCTAGATGCAAATCATCAGTTTTCTAATACACTTAATAAATCTGGAATCGTTTAATTCCTAGTAACTAAATAATTCCTTTACTAATCAGCTTCAAACTTTCAGCGATGGTTCGCTTCGTTCAAGGAAAGGTTCTCATTGATTTCGGGCTATGCAAGTTTTAATATGCTAATTTTTGTTGGCATGTGCGGGTGCCGTCAGGTCAAAATTGTGACTTCCATGTGATAACTTAAGAACGCATGTGATTGGCTTCAAACTTTCAACACTGTTATATCCTACCTAGAAGCAGGTTTGAGTAGTTTTCATTGGTGTGTAGATATTAATTTGTCAATTCCATTTCTAAAATGAAATGGCATTTTTTTCGTGAAATAACTTGTAAACGTCCTCTGAACGACTTCAGATGTCATATCACGGGCGAGAAAGGTAGACCCTAACTACCCTCAGTATGGGGAAGTATGAGTAATGAGGTGAACAAGTGTGGACACTATCTCGCCTCACTACACAATATTTAGGACTTTATTCAATTCCACTTAACTTTCTACTCACAAATCAGTCTAGACTGGTTGATCAGACCCTGATCCACTACGAGGCCTGGTCTCAGACCGGGCCGCGGGGGCGTTGACCCCCGAAACCCTCTCCAGGTATACCTACCTGGAGGGTATTCCGGGGACCAACGCCTCCGCGGCCCGGTCCACGACCAGGCCTCCCAGTGGATCAGGGTTTGATCAACCATGCTGTTACTGCTGGCCGCACGTAGTCTAACATACGAACAACAGCCCGGCTGATCCAGCACCAACTTAAGGTATCTGTCCAGCTCCCTCTTGAAGACAGCCATGAGTCTATTGGTAATTCCCCTTATGCCTGGTGGTAGGCTGTTGAACAGTCTTGGGCCCTGGACACCTAAGTTTCACACTATATATCGCAGCCTGGAGAAAAGTTCAGCTTCACTGTCTGGAACAATGTGAAGCTGAACAGGAGAATGGAGCCTTATATACTGCCGAAGGTGATCACATATTTACCTCGCCTCTATTCCTGCTGTCTCCGTATTAATTTCCTCTGTAACTGACTGAAGAAGCCTACTGTGTAGGCGAAACATTTCACCAATAAATGTACCCAAAATGTCTCACTCTTACTACACAGTGTATGAAAAGAGACAGAATACCTCCATGACGTCTGGAAAACCAAAAATGAAAACTCATTGAAATTCACTAGCTAGAGGTCAGTTCCAATGAGAAAATTCACGAAGTAGACTCCATAGAGGCCAAAGTCCCCTGACAGCACTGGTGTGAAGGTATAGGGAAATTAACACTAAATACTACGACCACAAACAGAAACCCAAGATCCAATCTTAAGGTATCATACTGAGACTCAACCCTGGCAACCACATACAAGGGAGTACATATGTGTACATACACATACTAATTATGTATGCGTACTGAATAACTTAAAAATGTTTACACAATTCAATTTAATGCTTCTTGTCCTTGAAGCATGTCACCTGCCCACACCTTCCCTGCCCACACCAGTGCCAACATCACTGAGTGTTCTCCATCATCACTGGTGACTATCAACACACGAGGCTGCGGTGTGGTCTTACAATGTTTACAAACACCCGCCCTTAGCCAATATTAGTGGGCGGCGGCGGCGGTGGTGGGCGTTAATAGCGAGTGATGAATCGAAATTTATTAAACAAACTTGGATGCATCAAGTGTGTGTTGCTGTTCTACTCTATAATACACAGAGAATAAAAGCTAGCTATGTTTCCCTGTCATATTCCATTACACACGATGAGGTTCTCTTGTCATTTCATCACATAGGATGGGTTTCCTTGTCATTTTCCACCAAACACGATGGGTTTCCCTATCATTTCATCACAGGATGGGTTTCCTTGTCATATTTAATCACAGAGGCTGTTTCATGACATCAAGTGTTGATGTCAAGTCTGAAATGGGAGATGTCAGTAGGACAGAGATGACAATCGTCAAGTGTTCAGCATCTACGATAGATTCTGAGATTTCGTTCCACAAGAGATTGAGTTACTGCTACTTGGGAATTACCATCTCTTAGGATAGCTAATCCCAGACACAAGAGAAATATAAATTATGAAGTATGGACTATGGAGGTGGGGATCGGTTGGGGAAAGGAGTGATGTTGTTGAGGACTGGATACTGGATGGAATATATCTGTGTGAGATTGCTATTGTTTTTGATGGTGGTAAAAATATTGTCTTTTGTTAGACGATTTGTCACTGGGTTGCAACATACTTGTGACTGACTTTGGATATTTTACCCCGCAACCCAGCCTGAGGTCAGGCTTTCCTGCTAACCGCCTGGTTAATCAGGCTGTTTGCACTAGCGTCCCGCAGGCCCACATGGTTATCACAACCAAAATGACTGGGCACTTGAAAACTTCAATCATCGTAACCTTGAAAAGTCCCTCTTCGTTTCGGCAGTATTTCTCATATCTGCTGGCTATATACTGAAGAGTTTTGAGTCAACGGATTGTGACAATATTATCAGAGTCCACTCATGGCCTCTCTGTTCTTCACTGGCTTTATTCCATACTTTTCCCTATACATTTCGTTGCTACAGTATGAAGGTTAGGGGCCAGGCCCTCAAGTATCTTTCATGTATATACTCGTATTAACAAGTATATCTATTCTCCATTACAGGGAAAACAACCCAAGTGCATTGAGGCATTCCAGTAATTTAAATGTTTTACTAATCCCGTAAAGGCATTATACTACCGCTGTACATTTTTAAACTGCTGTCTCTCCTGCCTTGAAAGGCGCTGTAAGAACACAATATTCAAGTCTGAAAGTTTTCATATCCATTTTTTTTTCTATGTCGGTGTGTGTATGTTCTCACCCACACTATAGCCACTCCTTATTGACTACTCTCTCCTCCTTCCTCTTCGCCTCTACCATCCTTTAAGCCTCATATGCGAGTCAGCGATTCCTTAGTTAAAAGGAGTCACGACCTCCCCAGGAGTCATGACCTTCCCGGATAGAGGCGGGAACCTTCAGTTCAAATATAATGAACTAAAGAACACTTGGCTTACAGATAAAAGGTCAGTGAAATGTTATTGAACATATGGTGGTTATTAAACCAGGAGGTATTTCTCACTTGTGTGTTCTCACCTACATGTATGTGGTTGCAAGGGACGAGTCTTGGCTTCTGGTCCTGGCCTTCTACTTGCCATTAACCAGTCATTCCCTCCCAGTTTCGTGGACCAGGAGCTAAGTCTCGACCCCTGCAACCACAATTAGGTGAGTACACTTCCACCACCTCATCTGGGACATGCCACTTTCTGAGATCCCTGTGGCTCATCTGGTTTTTAACTTCTATGTCCCCGAGTACCTATTTCCCACCTATCAAACAACCTATCCATATCTGCCCTGTCAATTCCTCTCGAGTTTCTTCTACCAGCTTCCAGTCATTGTAGGTCCCATCATTGTCTCGGATGTGTTCCACTGCCTTGTTCCGGAAATAATCCTTGCACCCGTCTTGAAGCCTTCCGATCTGTCTAGCCTCTAACTCAGCTTTAACCCGAAGGTATGGCTGCTCAAAACTGATGAAAGCCATCCTTACAATGTTGGCCAAGAACAGAGCTGTTTACTAGGTACGTCGTTCCGACACAGGTCATCTGCAGAGGTTAACAGGTTGATATGCACCTTTGATGATATGCTCAGTACTATGCTCATTCTGAGGTCCTTCCCCTTCAGTGTGCTTCGCAGCCTTTGTCCTCGGCGTCTGTATTGTGCGTCCTCGCCTGGTTGTGCTTGCAAGGGCCGATTCAATTCTCTTTCCTATACTGTCGATCGACTACTGATTTCTAGTCATGAGGAATGAAACACTTGTGCAACATTTGGGAATCTTCAATGAGGAAACTTTTCGCCAGCCAGTGGCTTCTTCAGTCCAATACAGAGAATAACAGTGAAAAATGGGGAGTAGTTTGAGGTAATCAGTCCCTCAGGCGATGTGTTCACTCCATCAAGATTGATGGACTGAACACATTATTTCAACTGAATTGATTACCTCAACTCCTGCTCATCTTCCACTGTTATTCCTCTGTACTGGACTGAAGAAGCCACTGGCTGGCGAAACGTTTCCTTAATAAAGATTCCCAAATATTGCACAAGTTTCTCATTCTTCAATTTTCTGATTTTCAATACCATTTTCATCATATCTACTCTTGAAACCGTCTGATGTAGGGTCACCAGATCTCAACCCTGGGGCGGCAGCATGCAGGGTCACCAGATCTCAACCCTGGGGCGGCAGCATGCAGGGTCACCAGATCTCAACCCTGGGGCGGCAGCATGCAGGGTCACCAGATCTCAACCCTGGGGCGGCAGCATGCAGGGTCACCAGATCTCAACCCTGGGCGGCAGCATGCAGGGTCACCAGATCTCAACCCTGGGGCGGCAGCATGCAGGGTCACCAGATCTCAACCCTGGGGCGGCAGCATGCAGGGTCACCAGATCTCAACCCTGGGGCGGCAGCATGCAGGGTCACCAGATCTCAACCCTGGGGCGGCAGCATGCAGGGTCACCAGATCTCAACCCTGGGGCGGCAGCATGCAGGGTCACCAGATCTCAACCCTGGGGCGGCAGCATGCAGGGTCACCAGATCTCAACCCTGGGGCGGCAGCATGCAGGGTCACCAGATCTCAACCCTGGGGCGGCAGCATGCAGGGTCACCAGATCTCAACCCTGGGGCGGCAGCATGCAGGGTCACCAGATCTCAACCCTGGGGCGGCAGCATGCAGGGTCACCAGATCTCAACCCTGGGGCGGCAGCATGCAGGGTCACCAGATCTCAACCCTGGGGCGGCAGCATGCAGGGTCACCAGATCTCAACCCTGGGGCGGCAGCATGCAGGGTCACCAGATCTCAACCCTGGGGCGGCAGCATGCAGGGTCACCAGATCTCAACCCTGGGGCGGCAGCATGCAGGGTCACCAGATCTCAACCCTGGGGCGGCAGCATGCAGGGTCACCAGATCTCAACCCTGGGCGGCAGCATGCAGGGTCACCAGATCTCAACCCTGGGGCGGCAGCATGCAGGGTCACCAGATCTCAACCCTGAGGCGGCAGCATGCAGGGTCACCAGATCTCAACCCTGAGGCAGTATGCAGGGTCACCAGATCTCAACCCTGGGGCAGCATGCAGACCTTTAACTGTCTCATAACATGCACCAGACTTCAGTTGTCTGCACAATATGGTGGTTGTTGTGTCAGGGTCGACATAAGACAATCACGATAGTCAATGAAGATGTGCAGAAATTACCTCCATCAGGGCGGGCGAGGGGAAGGGTCGCTTCCCCCCTCCCCCCTCTTCAACACAGTATAATACAATGCTGTTATTGGATGGAACAAGTCCCAATTTGCCAATTTTACTGAATAAATAGTGATATTCCTTTTTATTCAATAACTAGAATGCTGCTTCTGATTGGCTTCAAAATATTAATGGTGTTTTCTGTAAGAATGATGGTAACTCCAAAGTTCAGAGTTGGTGAAAATTTGAAATTTTCTGAAACTGTTCCAAAAATTTGAAGCTTTGTTATCAGATCAATTACTAGAGGACGCCTTTTCTGATTAGGTTCAAACTTTCACCATTGGTGGACTTTTGTTAAAAAAAAAATAGCTTGGAATTCACGCTGAGTTGTGCAATTTTTTAATTTGATAATTTTACTAAATAAATTATTTCCAATGTGATTAATAGAGAATACTGCCTCTGATGGGCTTCAAATCCTAAACACTGGCATATGTTAATTGGAATTTTTTTGTAATATTACATATTTATACCAATTGCCACTTTCTTAAACCCAATTTTATCAAATTCGATTTTCTTAAAAATCAGATATTTTTCTTATAGGATTGTTGAGAATTTGAAATTTATTATGAGAAAAAAAAAAAAAAAAAAAAAAAGAGAAAAGTTCGCTACTTTCAGTTTAACAAAGATACTCATATTTCCGCAACATTTCTCAGTAACACTTTTCGCTTTTTCTCCTAATTTTTTGTTCATTATTCGATAACGCCTTGTTCGATCGGCTTCAAATTTTCAACTCTGGTGCAGTATATCTAGAGCAAGATTCACAGGTCACAGCACTGTTTGCATGTGCAGATGTTCAATGAACATTGTTACAAAGGTCATTCAAAGATTTTGTTTCGATGTGTCAAGTGGAACAAACCTTCTGTGATAGGCTTCATAATGTCAACAGCGGAGCTTCGTACTTAGAAGAAGGTTGGTGTTGTTAATGGAGTGTGTAGCTGCCATTTTGACATTTAACCTCGTATTTTACATTATTTCATTATTTTGCCTTGATGCTGGGGAGGGGCTCTTGATCCAAGGAACGACTTATCCTCCCTTTGCTTGACTCGAATTTGAATGCCTCACACTGCACAGTCGCTGTGTGATGGATTCTGCGCACAATAGAATGACTCACGAAATCGTAATGACACGATTGCAAACAAACCATACATGGGTGGGTTCGAACTGCGGTCAGTCTCAAAACTTTAGACCGTCGCGTAGCCACTAGGCCAGCTAGCTGGCCTAGTGGCTTACGCGACGGTCTAAGTTTTGAGACTCTCTGACCGCGGGTTCGAACCCCACCCGTGGTATGGTTTGATAGAATGCCTCTTCTGGTCAGCTTTAAACCTTTAGTGGTAATTGTTTTCCTCAAAGGAAGTTTTGCCTTGATTTTAGGTTGTATAAGATTTAATGTGCTAATTTTATTAATCAAGCTAGTTCCCGTGAAATAACTGGAGAATGTCTTTAGATCAGAAACAAAATCCAATTTGACTTTATTGAGTTTTCGTAGGTTAAATCTATATAATGTTTATTTAATAAATCTTATTTAGTTATACTTAAATCTTTAATGGTGGTAAATCTGGCAAAATTGAAATACCTCGTGTAATTACCTCTAAAATTCAACGATGGTAGTTTGATTATTCAAATTCTGTCTAGCTTCAAACTTACTGTGCTGGCGTATTGTGAGAGATTAGTCCCTTTGAGATAACAAGAGAATTTGTCTTTAGCTTGGCTTCAAAGTTGGGGTCTCTTAATGGGTAGTCTTAATTAGTTTAGGACTATACATGTCCTAATTTGCCATTTTTTATTGAAAAAATAATGGCGATATTAGTGACCCTGTGATAATTTGCGAATACGAAATCTGACTGGATACAAACCTACAACACTAATACATAGCTGCATTGACCTACAGAGGTCTGGAGTTATGCAATACGGGGATACCTTTCTCGGCTCCTGCAGTGACAGTAATACATCTGGTTATTAAGGCGGCCAGGTCACCGGGCTTGTTTGATACAAAAAAAAGGGAACACTATTTTAATCTACATTGCTGCATGTAAAGTACAACGGTCACCATGAACACGTATACATAAATGCACATTGCATAAATAAGTACACAAAAATATTTACACATACACGCACAGGCTCTCTACATAGCTATAAAAAGAGGTACGATAAGGCTATCAAAACCAGTTGTGAACCTAGAAGCGGCCACCGAAGAGGAGGGGCCAGGAGCTGAGAATCGACCCAGCTACCAAATATAGGCGAATACATATAGGCCAGTACACACATGCACACACACGAACGCACAATGCATGTATAGTATATATTGTCTACACACATGTATAGCACCACATACACATTAGCAGTGTGTGTATGATTGTGGTTGATAGGGTGGTAACCACAACAGTGCTAGTGTGAGGCACAGCGTCCACACCTCACACACTTCCTGGCTGTCATGTGTCGCTCATGTTCCTACACACACACACACACACACACACACACACACACACACACACACACACAAAGAGCTAGATACCTCAAAGGCGATGGGGCCTAAGAGAGGTAGCAAAGGCGCTCTGTGCACCACTAACAACAATCTTCAACACATCTATCGAAACAGGGCGACTACCTGAGGTATGGAAGACAGCAAATGTAGTCCCAGCCTTTAAAAAAGGAGACAGATACGTAGCATTAAACTACAGACCAGTGTCACTGACATGTATAGTATACAAAGTCAGGGAGAAAATTATCAGAAGAGTGGTGGAGCATCTAGAAAGGAATGAGCTTATCAGCGACAACTAGCACGGATTCAGGGACGGGAAATCCTGTATCACAAACCTACTGGAGTTCTATGACAAGGTGACAGCAGTAAGACAAGAGAGAGCATTTTCTTGGACTCTAAGAAGGCTTTTGACACAGTTCCACACAAGAGATTAGTGCAAAAGCTGGAAGACCAGGCAGGTATAACAGGGAAGGCACTGCAATGGATCAGAGAATACCTGACGGGAAGACAACAGCGAGTCATGGTACGTGACGAGGTGTCAGAGTGGGCGCCTGTGACGAGCAGGGTTCCACAGGGGTCAGTCCTAGAACCGGTGCTGTATCTGGTATATGTGAATGACATGACGGAAGGAATAGACCCAAAAGTGTCCCTGTTTACAGACGATGTGAAGTTAATGAGGAGAATTCAATCGGAGGAGGACCAGGCAGGACGACAAAGGGATCTGGACAGGCTGCAGGCCTGGTCCAGAAACTGGCTCCTTGAGTTCAACCTCACCAAGTGCAAAGTCATGAAGATTGGGGAAAGGTAAAGAAGACTGCAGAGTACAGTCTTGGGAAGGCCAAAGACTACAAACTTCACTCAAGGAAAAGGATCTTGGGTGAGCATAATACTGAGCACATCTCCTGAGGCGCACATCAACCAAATAAATGCTGCAGCATATGGGCACCCATCAATCCTAAGAATAGCATTTCAACATCTCAGGAATCGTTCAGGACCCTGTACACCGTGTACGTCAGGCCCATATTGAAGTATGCAGCACCAGTCTGGAACCCACACCTGGCCAAGCACATCAGGAAATTAGAGAAAGTGCAAATGTTTGCAACGAGACTAATCCCGGAGTTAAGGGGTATGTCCTACAAGTAGAGGTTAAGAGAAATCGACCTGACGACACGACACTGGAGGACAGGAGAGATAAGGGGGATATGATAACGACATATTAAATACTGAGAGGAATCGACAAGGTGGACAGAGACAGGATGTTCTAGAGATGGAACACAGTAACAAGGGGTCACAATTGGAAGTTGAAGACTCAGATGAGTCGAAGGGGATGTTAGGAAGTTCTTCAGTCATATAGTTGTCAGGAAGTGGAATAGTCTGGAAAGTGATGTAGTGTAGGCAGGATCCATACATAGCTTTAAGAAGAGATATGATAAAGCTCATGGAGAAGGGAGAGTGACCTAGTAGCGACCAGTGAAGAGGCGGGGCCAGGCTTTAAACCCAATCAGAAGAGACATTGACAAGGTATCATATGGAAACTCAGCTGCTGACATGTCCTCTGGGAAGTTCATTTCTGAATGTTGTTCTAATTTGAACAGTGAAAGTTTGGCACCTACACAACCCAAAAGTAATTCATACCTCTCACTAAGATAAACCAGTTGTGGAAACTTGAAGGTGCTTTAAGTTTGAAGCCGCTCGGAAGATGCATTCTCAAGTTATTGGTGGTGAAGTTTGGAAGGCGACATTTGTACCTACACAAGCTAAATTCAAAAGGAATCATCTTTTTTATAATATACATTAGTCATTAAAGGTTGAAGCCGTTCAGGAAAGGCATTCACATTATTTTAGGAAGAAAAATACCATAACATTTTAAAAATAAAATTAGGAAATTAGCACGCGCACACAACATTATCAGTGACAACCTTCTTGTGAGATAAATCAATGTTGAAAGTTTGAAGCCAATCAGAAGAGGCTCTCAAATTATCGCTTGGAAACCAAAATCGAAAATTGTCTATATAAAATTGAGCAAAGAGCACCTGCACGTACCAATAGCTACTTGAACATTTATTTCTCTTGTTCGAGTACACCAGGGTTGAAAATTTGAGTCCGATCTGATGAGGCATTCTCAAGTTATAAATAAAACCTAGTGATATAGTGATTTGATAATAGCCAATCAAATAATAGGAATCTTCAACAGCACAAGTTTAAGCACAGGGGAAATAATTACGTACATATGTAATTAACCCGTTCCTCGACTACTGTGTACATGGAGACCCAGCCTACACCTGACCGTTTTCCTTGGTAACATGCATGGATAACACTAAGGGAGGGGCTACACCTGGGTAACATGCATGGATAACACTAAGGGAGGGCTACACCTGGGTAACATGCATGGATAACACTAAGGAGGGGCTACACCTGGGTTACATGCATGGATAACACTAAGGGAGGGGCTACACCTGGGTAACATGCATGGATAACACTAAGGGAGGGGCTACACCTGGGTAACATGCATGGATAACACTAAGGGAGGGGCTACACCTGGGTAACATGCATGGATAACACTAAGGGAGGGGCTACACCTGGGTAACATGCATGGATAACACTAAGGGAGGGCTACACCTGGGTTACATGCATGGATAACACTAAGGGAGGGCTACACCTGGGTAACATGCATGGATAACACTAAGGGAGGGCTACACCTGGGTAACATGCATGGATAACACTAAGGGAGGGGCTACACCTGCGGTAACATGCATGGATAACACTAAGGGAGGGGCTACACCTGGGTAACATGCATGGATAACACTAAGGGAGGGGCTACACCTGGGTAACATACATGGCAACTGGTGCAAGTTCCCGAGTGCATGATTCATGCGTGTTTCAGCAAAAAGTGGCGGCGTCTGGCGCACTTGTCGCCACTTTGATGTTTGGTTTTCATGCTTGCAAACGACTGGACCTTCACTATGTCAACACTGCAGAACTTTAATGATCAAAGAGTTTTCTCCGCGAAACCGTAAGGTTTCGGGTTCGATTCCAAATCCTGGCGTAATATACGAGCATGTCTTCACCAGCTACCCCTGCTCACCTATCAGCAAAAATAGGTAACTGGGTGTTAGTAGCTTGTTGTTGGTGGCATCCTGGGGAAACTTATCATGCTAATCTGTGAGAAACTGTAGCCCTGGCGTAAGGGTGGAAGGCATGCCATAACGTGCTGTGTCTAATAGGAAAAATAAAATCCTCCTTGGGGGGTTACTCTCATTTTTCAACATTAACTTGCAAAGTAAAACAGAATATGTGCAAAAAAAGTTACAATAAATAAAGTGAGATATATTTAACTATTTCCGTAAAAGAATGAATGACAACTTAATACTGTTTGAATGATTTATCATTTGTCTTTGCTGTAACCAGCTTTCCTCATGTATAGATTACTGTATTCACTCACACAGCGCCTCGGGGAATGGCAGGCAATCATTCGATCCAAGGAAAAGATTAGCTCCAATTCCCTGGATCAAGAGCTCTTTGTCGGCATTTAGGAACCTTAAAGGGGTCCAGGTCCACTATGGCAGAAATATATTATTGCGTGAGAGAGCTCTCGCCACACCACCACCCACACATTCCCAGACGTCAACAATATAAATATTGATGTTTCCTACCCAGGCCAACAACAGAATCTGTATTCACCAGCACACCTCTAACAATCAGTATAAAAAAAAAAAAAAGGATTCCCATACTAAATTGTTTATTCCATAGCGCATAATCGCACAGCTTGTAACTCAATACTGTAGTGTTCATTAGTTATATGAAGAAATTGTAATTATATATATATATATATATATATATATATATATATATATATATATATATATATATATATATATATATATATATATATATATATATATATATATATATACGTGATTTAACTATGCCTGGTGGGGTCTGGTAAAGACCCAGTGTTACCTCTGTAATCTCTTTTTTGAGCTACCGCTCAGTATGTCGGTAGCATGT
>WNWK01025735.1:0-28212 GCA_009830355.1 Cherax destructor
CTGTCCTGTCAACCACCTTGTCATCCATTCGTTCTTCCTGACGACGGTCGTCCTCCTCCCACAAGCAGCTGCAACATGATCATACGCCCCACATAGTCTGCAGGTTCGTTGTTGACCGGCGTATGTGACGTGACTTGAGTCCTAAAATCATCAAGGACAGCATACAAAGGTATAGGCCGTCGGAGAGTCATTTTGAGGGAATATGACCCTTCCTGTAATCCTGCGTAAATTCCGTCTGTCCATTTGCCCATCACAGCCGTATGCACCACTCCAAATTGTTGAAACGCTGCTCGAATATCCCCATCCAAAACTTCAAATGGCACGTTTCGGACTCGAATATAGGTATAATATCTTGATACATCTCTCAAGCGTACCTCCAGGCCAGCGTTGATCACCATCGGTTTGTCCTGGAAGCTGTCCACAATCTTCTCATATGCCGCTGTCGTAGCAAACTTGATGAAAATTCTGTGCGCCCCATTCAGCGCTATGCCTCGTAATTCCTCAATTCCAATGCCATAAGCATCACGGATAATCGCAGGCAACAAAACATTCGAGTTATTCGGTACACAGCTCCTCGCAACACTTCAACACACACAGTGTTGATCCTCCTCCTTCCTCCAGTCGCCATCTTGCTGAAAATCAGTAACTCTCTCGTTGGCCACCAGGTGTCAGCAACAAGAGAACCACTCAGTGCGATTGCCAGGCGGCGAATGTTACATAGGTGGAGGTGGCCAGAGATGGGAAGGGAGGGGCAAGGAGTAGGGAAGTGTGTTTGGAGGGAAAGAGGCATAAAGACAGAGTGTGTGAGAAGGCCAGTGAAAAAGGGGTTAAAGTTGGGATTGTCAAGCTAATGTTCAGAAATTACAACGGCATGAGGAAAGCCCCGATGCAGCCTTCAAGTGTCTTACTATGAACGTCAATGGCCTCAAATCAGAGGTCAAGAGAAAATGGGTAGAAGTAATGTTAAGAAGAATGTATGTTGATTTATGCTTCCATCAGGAGCATAATTATCGTTCAGGGTATGAATTGCGTTTGAAAGGATACCAGATGTTTGCAGAAGTTCAGAGCATTTCAAGGGTGGAGTAGCTATATGAATAAGGGATTCCAGCCCTTTCCACCTTTTGACTTGGGAAGAGGGGGAGGGGTAGGGTGGTTAGGGTTGATGGGTACTGGAGCGAGATTAAGGTGTGTTTTGTAGGAGTTTACATGCCTGCAGTAAATTGCAGGAAGAAAAAGGAGGCTTTGTACGTGAGGATTGGTTTTATCTGCGAGGTTTGCATATGATAACTGTTATCGGAGGCAATTAGAATTGCGATATTCATCGTAAGGATGTAGAACCAAGGGGGCGGGATTTGAATTGGGGATACTGAGGGAAGTTCTGAATGCAGTAGGTATGGTGGATATGGTGTGAGGGAAGGGATGGGGTATTGAGCACATGTTTGTATGAAGAGGTTACGCTGCTCGGTTAGATAGGATATATGTATCAAGGGCAGTATCTGTTGTAAGAGTGCGATGCATGGATATAGGGTTTTCTGACCATAGAAGTGTGTTAGTGGATTTGGAATGGCAGGGGGTAGTGAAGACATATCCAGGATATTGGAAAATGAATATAAGGTTGTTAAATGGTGAAGACAGCAGAGCAAGTTTGCAGAATGGTGGGAAGTGGTGTGGAGGGATGGGAAGAAGGTGGGTCAGTATCGCTTTGGTTTGCAACAATACTTAGGGGTGGGAATCATCAGGTAGTGGTGGCTGGTGAGAAGGAACAGCTGAAAGATTTATAGAATGAAAGGTTTCAGGCGCTTAGGATTCGGGAAGGGATCGAGGTTGTACTGTGGAACCACAGTCACCCAAACATTTCAGAGGACACGGAATAATTTGACGATATATTTCAGAGGACACGGAATAATATGACGATATCATCAATAAGGTGAATGAGGAGCTAGGAGAATTTAGGTTGGAACGTCCTAAACTCCATGGAGAGTATTAGTTGTTATGCTAATGAATGGTTTGGTAGGTATTTGTCTTTTCGGGAGGGCAGTGAGAGGCAAGGAGGCTGTTTTGGAGGGTATCTTGGCCAGAATAGGTGTGGATGATAGGGAAGGTATGGATGATGCAATAACTGAGGAAGAGATATGGGCTGCAATTCAAGGGATGCAAGTTAGGTGATTTCTACATTTGTAATTGGGATGTCATGCACATATGTCTTACGAAAGTGTTTAATCGAATGAAAAAGGATGGCATAATGAGGGGGGATCAATATATAGGAGTGGTTGTCCTAGTGCCGAAAAGTGGGGATGCTTCACCATTATGAATTATAGAGCTATATCCCTCTTATGCACTGATTATAAGATCTTCACTCGCATCTTGGCGAATAGGATAAAAAGTGTATTGGGGAGTATAATAGAGCAGGGACAATGTGGCATCCCGGGTAGATGTATGAGAATGGGTCATTGTAGGATCAGGGATTTTATTGAGCATAGAATGTGGGGAGGGGTTTTAGCGGTAGATTGGGAAGGTGCATATGATTGTGTGGAGAGGAATGTTGTTGCGTGTTATGGAAAAACAGGGTTCAGTGAGGGATACTTAGTGGGTGGAAACATTGTATCGGGGTGCGTGTGTGCAAGTTAATTGGAACATTGGAAAGGAGGTGGTTATGGGATGGGGTTTGTGACAGGGTTGTCCCTTGTTGCAAATCCTGTTTGCGTGTGTGCAGGACCCTTTTTATAGATTGATTCTGGAAGGTGTAAGGGAGGGGAGGTGGGGTTAGGTAGTGAGACAGGAATAATTGGTTATGTGGATGATACTATGATTATAGTAGGGAGCAGAGAAGGGCTAGGGACGTGGGATAAATAATAAGTATGTTTGGATGTGCAACTGGAATAGGCAGTAATGTGGCGAAGTCAAAATTGATGGAGGTGGGTTCGTGGGTGGAGGAGATTTGGGTAAAATGTATGGATGGATGGTAGTGGATAAGTTAAAGATATGTGGTGTAGTATATTGATGGACATGTCCAGAGCGAGGGCATTGAATACAGAGGTGGTGGTAGGAGCGCGATAAGGAGAATGTGTGGATGGAAACTGGGGATGTCATGATGCTGCAACGAGTTATAGTGGTTAACGTATTAATATTCAGTAAATTGTGGCATGTGGCAGCAATGTTTCCTCTGGTGGAGAAGGAGGTGCTTATACTGCAAAAAAAAGTTATATGGTATATTTGGGGTTATGGCAGACATTGGCTGCCTAGGGAGGTGGTAATGGCACCACAGCGTGAAAGTGGTATGGGTCTGATACCTTTGCAAAATATGTTAATAGGGATATACATGAAGCAACGGTATATGGGAGAATCAGGGTGGGGAGAAACGGGTTGGGCAGGTAATGAAAGATGTTCGCAAATGCTGGAGTGGAAAGGAGTTGCATCTGTTTGAAGATATGTTGTGTGTGCTTTTGGCTGTGCAGGAGCCATCTAGGGTGGAGGTGGGTGTTTTGGCAAGGTCACGATTAAGGGTAGGAGGAGGGGGGTCCAGTATGGGCCCTGTGATGGGGGAGGCTGTTTTCCCAATGTATGATTGGAGGAGTGTTTGGAGAAGTTTCGTTAAGTTGCGTTTGTCATCTATGGTTAGGGTTACGGTATATCGTTTTCTACATGGGATACTGGCATCAAAGGTTGTCTTGTTTAATATGGGGTTGGTGAGGGTGGGAACTTGCGAATAGTGTGGAGGAAGTGACACCGTAAGTGTTGTATAAGTGGATAGGGTTTGTTGGTATGGGAATTGATTACACATGTTTAAGGTTAGGGGGAATATGGGAGATGGACGACAATACTTTTTAGTTTTTATATTTTTATTTAACAACATATTACAATACATTGCATATAACATATAGAAGTATATAATATACAAAAAACTAAACTCCAAAATACCCATTTATCCTAACCATGCTCTTGGCGATTCACAAATACCTCACGTGCACTATAAAGTACAAAATTAACCTGCAACACAAGTCCACTGGCCTTCACATATAACCCTTTTTTTATGATTTTATGGATCCAGAATGAAAAACATCGAAAACACTTAACTATAGAAACAGCAAAACTGAACAATGGTGCTCTCGCAATGGACATAGAAAAAAACATATAAAATGGAAAAAACCCTATAGTGTGTAGACAAAAACCACTATGAAAGCCCTAAAACTTCAATATTCCCAAAAGAAGCCTCCAACACACAATAACATTTAATACCGACAAAACGCATATACAATATATCTAAGGCACAAATAAACACCAACATAAGGAGCACATAACACGTTAATGATACATTTTTTTTTTTTTTTTTTTTTTTACAAAAGTCCGTCTCACAAATAAAAAGATCCTAAGCATTCCAAATGAAAGTAACAAAACAAAACAGTGATTATGGATCCTATAAGATCTGCAAAACAATTTACACATAGTACAACAAACATATATAAGATCCTATCCAATATGTATACAAAAAAAAAAAAATATACCTAACTGAAACAAAACATAGAAACCCCAAAACAGTTTGAAAAACAGACAATGAAAACCCTAACCCTACAACTAAAACCCGTGATAATGGTTGATCACCATGCCCAGCCCTTCTAGGGCAGGGTAGGTGCCAAGGCTGGAGCTTGCTGCCATCTGCAGCTCTTAAGCCTGCCCTTCCCGTTAGGGAAGATGGCAGACCAGAGAGGCCTAGCATCTATCTACCTCCATGCCTCGTGCTGGCGGGGAATGTGGCTAGGCCTGGGGCCAGTTGGTCCTGCCGATGAGGGGTATCCCCTCCCATGGGAGACATAGGTCTCTGACACTCCCACGCCAGGGAGCCGGAGCCAGGTCGCCATCTGGTAATGACCCGGGCCGGGAGAATTCCCGGTGAATCAACACCACCACCAACCGTGATAATGTGGCCCAACAATAATAATGATCCTAGGCACACACACATTGCGTGCAAGTCATATAAACTTCAGTAAAAGGAAACCCGTGGCCTGGTACCAACACCTCACAGTGATAAAGTCATCGGATCAGTCCCATCCAGTGTCTATACATACATAGAAAGAAAGAACTGCAGTATATCTTCTCATATTAAAATACAAAGAATATTGCCAGATAACAAGCCATGAAAAGGGAATAATAGTATAAAAAAACTTTAACCTCTTTGAAAAGAGAACCAAATGAAAAAAACAATATAAAAACACTTAGGGCACACACCTGGCCCCCAAGTAAGGCAAACCCCCTTTGGAAAAAACCCTGAAACCCAAAAAGGACAAAAATATAACCACCCAAAACCTCCCCCCCTCCCATCCGAGTCACCAAACATACCACACACATACTCATCCATAAAAAGAAAAACCCCTACCCCTTTCCCCAAGGGAAAAAGGGTGAGTGGATGACTGGGAAAAAAAACCGACAAACCACCCCTCCCCCTACCCCATACATAAACCCCACGAAACAACTTACACACCTAACCCTTCAAACCCCCCACACTAGAGACCAACCCCTTCCTTGTAAAAACCCCAGAAACCATAGCTCAGAGTTAACCCAGCAACGACCCCATTGACAATTGCCTATAACCCTCAGAAAAAAATCTATCCCACACCCTCCCATACAACTCCTGGTTCCTACACTTAGTCCTAGAAAATCTCGCTGCCAAATCCCTAATCCTAAGATCACTCCGAACCTCCCTCCTACTCAAAGAAACATAAATATAATCCTATACCAAATACATCACCACATGCCTCACATCCTCTGGGCACCCCACAACATCCGGACTTAAACATCTTAACACCGATAACCCCCCCCAACACCCCAGATGATCCCTAAAAGCCACTCACTCACCCCCTCAAGACCCCCACAAAAATATACAGAATGGAAAGCCGTATCCCATAACCCACAGCGCTGACAAAACCCATCACCTGATAGTCCCATCACAAAAAGCTGAGCCCTAGACGCCAATATACCATGTAAAATACGAAAACAATCTCACGTACCTTAGGAGGCAACTTTAAACGCCAAAAGATACCTTAAAATTGCCTCACAAAACAACAAATTCCCACCCTTCCACCATCTGCGAACCTCACTCATTACCCTCACCACTCGCACTCCTCAATCCCACCTCGTGCTAGGTATTCCTGCCTAACATATATGCCCATCAAATGTCTCTGCAGTGGTATCAAATTTAGCCCTCCCTTCGCTACCTTAGTCATTACCACATCCCTCCCTAACCAATGCTTCCCATAACTCCATATAAACCTTAATACCCGACTTTGCAATCTTAGAACATCGTCCTCCACGAGGGGGTATACTGCAACTACATGCCACAACTTACTGTATACTAAGGAATTAATAACTACAACCCTCTACAAGAGAATGACCTGTCCAGGCCGCCACCCCCCCCCCCCTCCAACACAGAGCAGCATTAACCACTGCCGAGGAATGCACCTCCCGCTCAACACTCGCCTGATTACAAAAACACACACCACATAACCCTGACCCCCCTCCCCTCCCTACATATTGCCCCACCTCCAATAATTTCGATTTTACCCTATTCACCCGCATACCAGTGGCCAAACCAAAAACCTCAATTATCCTATTTACATTACCTAACCCCTCCATTGCGCCTACTAAAATAGTGGTGTTGTCTACATTACCTATAATACCCGTTTCTGCCACCCCATGATTACTCCCTTCCCTCACCCCTTCTGACACTAACCTGAAAAAAGGATCCTGTAAACACGCAAACAGGAGCTGCGACAAGGGGCACCCTGCCGCAGCCCCCGCCCCAAATGCACCTCGGTCCCCACCCTCCCATTCACCTGTACCTTCAAACGTGAATGCTCATACAAAGTGCGGACCCAACCCACGACCTCCGCCCCAAACCCTTGCCGTAAAAGCCCGCCTACAACATATCCCTATCAACACTATCATAAGCCTTTTCCCAGTCAAGCCCTAAAACACCCCCAGCTTTTCTGCTCTCCAAAAAACCTTTGATCCTCCGATGACCCTCCCTCATACTTCTCCCCTTTCATTCTATTAGCAAGAATTCATGCAAATATCTTATAATCAGCACACATAAGTGTGATTTGCCTATAATCCTCAACTGTCCCACATGCACGATTTTTCGGCACTAAAACTACATTACCTATTGACATATCCCTGCCCAAACTACCTTTCAATTTTATATCATTAAACAGCCTAACTAGCATCCCTCGCAGAACCTCCAAATGAAGTATAAAAAAATACCCAGAATTCCCATCCAGGCCAGGGGCCTTGCCCAGGGCCTGACCCTTCACTGCCTGCCAAACCTCCTCCTCAGTTATAGACCCTTCCATACGCTCTCTATCTCCAGCCCCTATCCTCTCAACTATACAATCTAAAATTACATCCCGGGATACCCCATCACTAACCCCCTGACTCATCTTACACTATACAATCTAAAATTACATCCCGGGATACCCCATCACTAACCCCCTGACTCATCTTACACTATACAATCTAAAATTACATCCCAGGATACCCCATCACTAACCCCCTGACTCATCTTACACTCAAACCAAGCATCAGCATAATAACTTTTTTTTTTTTTTTTTTTATTTAAAAATACATATATACATAACAATCTAATAAATGCCCAAAAATGAATCAGGCTCATATAAACAAAAACAAGCAAACAGAACAGGAATAAACACATCTGTCTATATATCCTATAATAAGAACCCGTGCCAAAAGCACAAACAAAAAATGTCCATCCTACTACCCATCCTAGCTAATTTTTTCTATACAATAACATAACACACTGTCAATGAAACTGTACATACATTGTCTCAAAAACACCACAAAATTAAACCGTTGGTTACATATCTTACTTCTTCCCTACCACAAAATACATATATACATATAGGGCATTATAGAATCAGGGATTTTATTGAGAGAGAGGGGGGCTGTGTTCTCAGCTTGGATTGGGAAACCACTTATGATAGGGTGGAAAGAGGGATGTTGTTGAAGATTTTGGGGAGGCAGGGGTTTGGAGAGGAGGTGGTAGGTTGGGTGAAAATGCTTTATGCAGGGGCACAGTTCCGGGTCCAGATTAATGGGATGTTAGGGGAGGTTGTGAGCATGGGTAGGAGGCTGAGGCAGGGTTGTCCTGTATCTCAGCTTCTCTTCGTGTGTCTTCAGGACCCCTTTAATAGATTGGTACGGGAGGGGGTGGGGGAACAGGTAGAGGATCCACGGTTGGCCCCAGAATTGTGGGTTATGTGGATGACACCACGATTCTGGTGGGAGGCACGGAGGGTTTAGCCAATGTGAATAGGATTGTAGGTTTTTTTTGAAAAGCTACGGGAATGGGGGTCAATAGAATGAAGTCCAAGCTGATGGAGGTAGGCACGTGGGTGGAGGGGCATTGGGGAGGGGGTGTGGGTGGATTTTAGTAGATAGGCTTAAGATTTGTGGGATAATTTTTACTAGGGATGTTCAGGAGGCGCGAAGGATTAATTCAGCGGAAGTGGTGGATACTGCCATAAAAAGGAGGGGGGGTTGGAAACCGGAGGAGGTAAACGTTTTGCAGAGAGCTATAGTTATTAATATGCTCATTTATAGTAGGTTGTGGTTTGTGGGTGCGATATACCCCATTTGTGATGAGGACATTATTCATTTGCAAAGGAAGGCATTAAAGTTTATTTGGCCATATGGTAGGCATTGGTTGCATCAGGATGTAGTCATGGCGAGGGTGAAGTTAGGGGGGTTGGGTTTGATACCTTTGCATCATGGATTGTTGGGTTTGCATGTGAAGCAGGAATTCTTGGGAGGGGGGGGATATCGGGGAACATGGGTAGATTGTGTAATGCGGGTTGTGAGAAGGTGGTGTGGTGTGAGGGATCTTGTGAGGCAATCTTAAGATTGTTGTTGGTTGTGAGGGAACCGGGGAGGATTAAGGTAAGAATACTTGACAAGGTGGGGGTTGAAATAGAGGTTGTAAGGGGGAAGGCAGAGTTTTCCCTGTACAATTGGAAGAGGGTGTGGTTTTGGCTAAGAAAGGTAAAAGTTCCGTTGAGGGTAAGGGAGACAGGTTATCGTTTCCTGCATGGAGTCTTAGTATCAAGAGCACAGCTATTTCGTATGGGTATAGTGGTAGATGGGTCTTGTCCTCTTTGTCAGTATTTGGACACGGCCTATCATTCTGTGTATTTTTGTAGGGAATTGGAAGATGTAAGGGTTTGGCTTGGGTGGGTGTTTAGGAGGGTGGGAGGGGGAGTATCTCTTTTACTGGGTTTAAGCTTGGACTTCGGGGGGTTGTACCGACGATGTTCAAAGGGCTTTATTGTACATCATCTTGGATTATCTACACATTTCCTGGGGTATGAGAGAGGTGAGAGGTACGGGTAGGATTCGGGCACTAGCAGCTAGATTCTATAGAATGAGATGTAGGATCCAGGAGATATATGGGAAACGATGGGAGAAGGCTTTTTCGGTGGGGTACAGGGCAATAACTTTGGGGGAGTTAAGGGGTAGATGAGTTTGGCAGTTATAAGAGGACTGGTTAGTGGAGGCATGGGAACAGAGCTGGATGTGGGTAGGGGTGTGTGTGTTAGGTGCTGTTTGTGTGAGGGGAGGGGGCATAGGCTTTTGGGATCATTGGGGGGGCTTCTTATAGAGTATGTACATTGAAGAAGGGACTGTCGACGGGGGGGGGGAAGAATGCTGGACACGGGAAGATATGCATAGGTGTGTATGTGACTCAAGACTATCGAGGATGTCCCTGGGGGGGGTTGTATGTAAGCGGCGAGGCGATGGAGATTTACCTAGACTGTGTTTTTTTTTATATTCTGACCACATAATTTGGAGTTTTGACACCTTGGAAAAGTTTTTTTATATATACTTCAATGTTATTGTATTGACATAAGTCTAAAGTTTTATGTGTTCTGAGGCTGTTTGTTTGTTTTGTACATTATGGCATTTGTTATGCTGTGTGATGATCTTTTGTGTGGAAGATACTGTGTAGGTTCATATTTTTGTACTGCAGTGTGTAAATTAAGTAAGGTCAGTTACAGACCGGAATATTTTATGTATTCAGTAGATCATGAAAGTAAGGCCAGCTCATATGGCTATGGCAGTTTTTTTTTTTTTTTTTTTTTTTGACATTGGAGGGTTAATGAACTTTTGGGTTTTGTGTAAATTTATAATGGAAGGCTTTGATGGACCTGTGTCCATGGACGAGGATGAGTGTGTTTGTGGAAGGGGAAGGGGCATGGGGAAGATTTGAGTGGTCATTAGACCCTTGCTGAATCTTCATAAGTCGTGTCAAGTACTGTACATGTCCTCACCTTAGAGGTGATTTGTTTCTTTTAAATATAGTTTTTTTTAGTGGTGCTATGTTTGTAGTGGCACTATTCAAAACACATGTACTGGTGTTAATTTGTGTTTTTGTTTTGTTCTTTGTTTCACAATATGTTTATTACGTAATGAAGTATTCCTTGGTGTGTGTGAGGTTGGGTCCACCACATTTTCTATGATCTTTATGATTTTGTATATTTTGATGAGTCCTTTGTATATGTTAGGTTCAGATTGTATTAATGTTGGTTTATGAGATGACTGCTGTTTTAAGGCCATGTAATGTTATTTTTTTGTTTGATGTATTTATCTGGCTATTTTAATAAAAATATATAAAAAAAACGTTCAGCTCTCACAGCAAGAGGGTGTGTCTGAGCCGGTCCTGGTGGTTGCTTGTGAAACTATTATATTTTCACAAGATGGCAGAGCATTGCAAACGCAGGGTAAACACCATCTGTATAGAAGTCTTGAAAGATGCCATACATCCCAGCAATGCAGATATTCTTCTTCCAGCTATAATCCATGATTCCTACGGGATACAGAATGAAGAGATTTATGGCGTATCGCTGAATGGTGCAACACCAATTTTTGTAAAGCTGCTAACGACGAGTGTCTACAACCGTGTTGTGGAGCGCTTCCAAGATCAGTGTATTCAGGTAAACCCAGCAGTGGATGTTACACTGAAGGACGTTTCACGATACTACTCGTGGGTACACGTTTGAAACGTTCCTTTTGAGGCTGGCGAATATGATATCAGGGACGTCTTCAAAAGGTATGGAGTCATACATGAAGCTAAGATGGGGCGATGGATGCAGGGGTTATATACTGGTTTCCCAGAAGGATCATTCAAACTTAAAATGACTTTAAGATGGCAAATACCCTTGTACGTAGTAATGGAAGAATTCTGTACACAGGTGTACGTTACCTACTCCGGCCAACTGCATACCTGTCGGATATGTGGCTATACGGAGCATATGGCAATGGATTGCGATAGAAGGAAGACCCAACAGTCAAGCCATAGGCCTGAACAAGACAGGACGAGAGAGGATGTTAGAAGACCTCAGGAGGACATGGGCATGGTGGCATTTGCGAAGTGGAGTGATGTGGTTGAAGTGGAGTGATGTGGTTGAAACTGACGGTCAATTGACTGTCACGCGAAAGAAGACCCCGGGACAGTTGGTCACAGATTTCAGTCTCAATGATCCACAGTTTGAGGATCTACAAAAATTGTTGGATTGTCCTTTGGAGGCCTTGTCCCCACAGAGTGAGGATTTACCAGGTGAAGTGGTGACAGAGGCATCAGGGGTGAGTGCAGTGGGGCAATGTGTGAATGTGAGTGTAGGGGAAGATCCTCTGTCTGTACAGGTCGTAGGTGTGGAGGTCCACCGCATACATGACGATGAAGGCATGGAGGCTTCTGAGACCTCTAGGAAACGGCCTAGGGTTCAGAGGAAGAGGATGTACTTACGCCAGCTCAGAGAGGTAAGTAGTCATGGGTGGAGGTGGCTAAAGGTGGGAAGGGAGGGGTAAGGAGTAGGGAAGTGTGTTTGGAGGGTAAGAGGCCTATCGACAGAGGGTGTGAGAAGGCCAGTGAAAAAGGGGTTAAAGTTGGGATTGTCAAGGCCAATGTTCAGAAATAATAACTGCATAGAGGAAAGCCCCTGATGCAGCCTTCAAGTGTCTTACTATGAACATCAATGGCCTCAAATCAGAGGTCAAGAGAAAATGGGTAGAAGTAGTGTTAAGGAGAATGTATGTTGATTTGTGCTTCCTTCAGGAGCATAATTATCGTTCAGGGTATGAATTGCAGTTGAAAAGATACCAGATGTTTGCAGGGAGCTCGGAGCATTTCAAGGGTGGAGTGGCTATAGGAATAAGGAATTCCAGCCCTTTCCGCTTTTTGACTTGGGAAGAGGAGGGAGGGGGTAGGGTGGTTAGGGTTGATAGGTACTGGAGTGAGATTAAGGTGTGTTTTGTAGGAGTTTACATGCCTGCAGTAAATTGCAGGAAGACAAAGGAGGCTTTTGTACACGAGGAGTTGTTTTTTATCTGGGAGGTTTCCCTCTGATAACTGTTATCGGAGGAGATTGGAATTGTGTTATTCATCGTAAGAATGTAGAACCAAGGGGGGCAAGATGTGAATTGGAGATACTGAGGGAAGTTCTGAATGCAGTAGGTATGGTGGATGTGGTGTGAGGGGATGGATGGAATATTGAGCACACGTTTATACGCAGAGGTTACGCTGCTCGATTAGATAGGATATATGTGTCAAGGGCAGTATCTGTTGTAAGTGTGTGATGCATGGATATAGGGTTTTCTGACCATAGAGGTGTGTTAGTGGATTTGGAATGGCAGTGGGTAGTGAAGACATATCCGGGATATTGGAAACTGAATGTAAGGTTGTTAAATGGTGATGACAGCAGAGAAAAGTTTGCAGAATGGGGGGAAGAGGTGTGGAGGGATGGGAAGAGGGAGGGTGACGTAACTCGTTGGTGGTATAGGAAGGCAAAACAAAGGATTCGGGATTATTTTAAGAGGGAGGCGAGGATCGATGGTCAGTATCTCTTTGGGTTGCAGCGTTATTTGTAAAATCAGTTATGGTATTATAATGAGAAAGGGGCGGGGAATCATCAGGTAGCAGTGGCTGGGGTGAAGGAAAGGCTTAGAGATTTACAGAATGAAAGGTTGCAGGCGCTTACGATTCGGGGAGGGATCAAGGATGTCCTGTGGGGCAACAGGCCGTCGGTCATGGTCCTCCGAAAATTTCAGAGGAGACAGAATAATATGATGATATCATTGATAAGTGTGCATGTGGAGCTAGGAGAATATAGGTTAGGGAACGTTCTAAACTCCACAGAGAGTATTAGTTGTTATGCTGATGAATGGTTTGGTAGGTATTTGTCGGTTAGGGAGGGCAGTGAGAGGGCAAGGGAGGCTGTCTTGGAGGGTATCTTGCCCAGAATAGGTGTGGATGACAGGGAAGATATGGATGATGTGATAACTGAGGAAGAAGTATGGGCTGCAATTAAAGGGATGCAAGTTAGGGAAGCACCTGGTATTGATGGGATCTCAAGTGATTTCTACATTTGTAATTGGGATGTCATGCGCGAATGTCTAACGAAAGTGTTTAATTGGATGAAAGAGGAAAGCTTAATGGGAGGAGATCAACATATAGGGGTGGTTGTACTAGTGCCGAAAGGTGGGGATGCTCCAACCATTAAGAATTATAGAGTTATATCCCTCTTATGTGCTGACTATAAGATCTTTGCACACATCTTGGTGAATAGGATAAAAAGGGTCTTGGGGAGTATAATAGAGAAGGGTTAATGCGGCATCCCGGGTAGATGTATGAGATTGGGTCATTGTAGGATCAGCGATTTTATTGATCATAGAAAGGTGGGAGGGGTTTTAGCGGTAGATTGGGAAGGTGCATATGATTGTGAAGCAAGAGGAATGTTGTTGCGTGTTATGGAAAAACAGGGGATCAGTGAGGGGATACTTAGGTGGGTGGAAACGTTGTATCGGGGTGCGTGCGTGCCTGTGCAAGTTAATGGGAAGGTCGGGAGGGACGTGGATATGGGACGGGGTTTGTGACAGGGTTGTCCCTTGTCGCAAATCCTTTTTGCATGTGTGCAGGACCCATTTTATTTATTGATACTGGAAGGTGTACGGGAGGTGGAGGTAGGGTTAGGTAGCGAGACAGGAATAATTGGTTATGTGGATGATACTAGGATTTTAGTAGGAAGCGGGGAAGGGCTAGGGAACATGGGAAAAATAATTAGGATGTTTGGATGTGCAACTGGATTAGGTGTTAACATGATGGGACGGGGTTTGTGACAGGGTTGTCCCTTGTCGCAAATCCTTTTTGCATGTGTGCAGGACCCATTTTATAGATTGATACTGGAAGGTGTATGGGAGGTGGAGGTAGGGTTAGGTAGCGAGACAGGAATAATTGGTTATGTGGATGATACTACGATTTTAGTAGGAAGCGGGGAAGGGCTAGGGAACATGGGAAAAATAATTAGGATGTTTGGATGTGCAACTGGATTAGGTGTTAACATAGCGAAATCAAAATTGATGATGGGACGGGGTTTGTGACAGGGTTGTCCCTTGTCACAAATCCTTTTTGCATGTGTGCAGGACCCATTTTATAGATTGATACTGGAAGGTGTACGGGAGGTGGAGGAAGGGTTAGGTAGCGAGACAGGAATAATTGGTTATGTGGATGATACTACGATTTTAGTAGGAAGCGGGGAAGGGCTAGGAAACATGGGAAAAATAATTAGGATGTTTGGATGTGCAACTGGATTAGGTGTTAACATGGCGAAATCAAAATTGATGGAGGTGGGTTCGTGGGTGGGGGAGATTTGGGTAAAATGTATGGATGGATGGTAGTGATAGGTTAAAGATATGCAGTGTAGTATATTGTACAGACATGTCCAGAGTGAGAGCATTGAATACAGAGGTGGTGGTAGGAGCTGCGATAAGGAGGATGTGTGGATGGAAACCAGGGGATGCCACAATGCTGCAATGGGTTATAGTAGTTAATGTATTAATATTCAGTAAATTGTATCATGTGGCAGCCGTGTTCCCTCTGATGGAGAGATTAGATTTTAGATTTTGCCACTGAAGTGGCTAGTTTATTGTGCACCCCATATCCATCCTGTGGACGGTAGCGCAAGAGCATATGGATACACAAAAGGCCTAGGCACTAGGCCCCAAAGGGGTTAACAATTGTACATTTGTTTTTATATCTACATTTCAATTATCTGTTACAAGCAAATTTAGGAAATTTGCTTAGTACAATTGGTATCTTATTTCATGAATAAGATATCTTGACATGTCACATAGGTGGAGAGAGAGGTGCTTATGCTGCAAAAATGGGTTATACGATATATTTGGGGTTATGGCAGGCGTTGGCTGCCTAGGGAGGTTTTAATGGCCCCACAGCATGAAGGTGGTATGGGTCTGATACCTATGAGAAGCATGTTAATAGGGATATACGTGAATCAAAGGTATATGGGAGAGGCAGTTGTGGGAGGGAAAAGGGTTGGGCAGGTAATGAAAGATGTTCACAAATGGTGGAGTGTAAGGGAGTTGCGTCTGTGTGAAGATATGTTGTGTGTGCTTTTGGCTGTGTGGGAGCCATCTAGGGTGAAGGTGGGTGTTTTGGCATGGGTAAGGGGAAGGGTTGGAGGAGGGGGGTCTGGTATGGGTCCTGTTATGGGGAGGCAGTTTTCCTAATGTATGATTGGAGAAGTGTTTGGAAAAGTTTCGTTCAGTGAGATTGTACGTGGGGCGGTATACCCATCTCTGAGGGAAAAGTCCATAGATAGGAGTGATGAAAGTGTGAAGGTATGTAGAGTGATGGTTGAATGGTAGTTTGCTTGTAATAGCTTGTAATAGATAAATAATATATTGTTTCTGTGTGTGCATATGTGATAGTTGTAAAGGTAAGATGTAGACAATAGGAGGAGAGAGTAATGGGGAATGCGGCACATTGGGTGCTTATGTTATTTTATATCATACGCAAGTGTAAGTTTCTATTAAGGATTGTGATAGTATGCAGGGAATGTGAAACTATAGATTTTGGGGGGTAGGGGTGGCTGTGCAGAAGGTATGTAATATGTAAGTATATTTTTGCACTGTTATGAGAGAGCATTGATGAGTTTTCATTATGTTTCTCTTAGTGAAAAGTTCATTGATTGTATAATTTGTGTGTAACTTATTGTAACAAGTTATTTGTTTTGTGATTCATGATTTGTGAATATTGTGTACTGTCATGCTGGCAGTAGGTGTCCTTGCTTTGACATGTGTATGAACCTTCTATGAAGGTATTAAGTTCTGTAGATATTGCACATATAAGTTTTTATAAATAAAATATAACAAACATGGGGAATGTGGCACAATGGATGCTTATGTTACTTTATATCATACGAAAGTGTACTTTTTTCATTAGGGAGTGTGATGGTATGAAGGGAATGTGTGAAAATAAACATGGGGGAGGGGTGTGGCCTGGAAGATATGGTATTTGTAATTTATATTTACTCACTGTTATGAGAGATTATTGCTGAGTTTTTCCTTATGTTTCTCTTAAGTGAAAAGTTCATTGTTTGTGAATATTGGGTTCCTTATAGTATACAGTAATTTTGTTTTGTGCATCAAGTTTTGTGAATTTTGTGTATTGTCATGCTGGCAGTAGGTGTCCTTGCTTTGATATGTGTATGTCCCTTCTATGAAGGTATAAAGTTCTGTAGATATTGTACATTTAAGTATTTTTAAATAAAATATAAAAAAAGTATCAGGAGCAGGTATTGCGAGTCAATGCTGGCATGGAAGTGAAACTGACAGACATGTCTCGGTCTTACACCTGGGTGCGTGTGAGAAACATCCCCTTCGAGGCATATACAGTAGACATCGAACACATATTCAAGGAGTATGAAGTGGTACATTCTGCCACTGTTGGCAGGTGGCCAGCCGGGCCTTATGAGGGTCTGCCTGAAGAATCTTATTCCCTCAAAATGTTGATTCGAAGGCCAATACCTGCGTACGTCATGATGCCAGAGTTTCATACGTAACACATATGGGTTCTTCCTCAGACCGAACCTAATTACCCCCCAATCCTCCTTCCCCTATCCCATCTTCCCCATCCTCCCTTTTTCCCTTTCCTCCTCCTCCTCATCCCTCCCTTATTCCCTTTCCATTTTTACCCTGTGAAATTCTCTCCACAGGCATTCTGATTCCTAGGTAGGGGGAAGGGTACCATGGTCAATCCCATTCCGTTGAAATTCTTGGGGGAGGTGTAGTTTGCTGTGGAATCTGGATCACACGGGGATGTCCCGATCCCTCTTCATTCTCCTGGGGGGTGGCTTTGGGTGTCTTTTGGGTGATGGGTGTATCTCTGGAAGCCACTTTTCGGATTCCAGGGGTGGTGGCCGATGGATGTATGCTATGTGGTGGGTGTCCGGCCACCCTCTCTTTTGTCTGGCGATGTGGCTCGGTGGATGGTTTACTGGCATGAAGGGTAGGGTATGGGACGGGTTCCATGCCACATCTGCACTACTTGCAGTGCTGAGGTCTTCTCGGGTGCGGAGGGGGATTTATGCCTATTGCATTCCTCCTAGGAGCTATTCCTCCACATTACCTATTTCTTTTATTCTTTTTTTTCTTTTTATTTTATTTTCTTTCTTTTTAAAAAAAAAGAAAGAAGTAACCTAACCATGGATGACCCAATCCATGAACCTACTACTCCCAGGCCCCTTCCTGATACCGCACTCTGTTCTGACCCTACCTCATTCTTGGACCACTCTTCGGACACTTCCAATACACCTGTACCTCTTGCTGGTGCCGGTTCGTCTCCTGCTTCAGGTACTGGGGTTCCGACTGGCCCTTTTGATATGTCTGACCTCTGCTTTTCTCCCTTTATGGCTTCTCCCTTTATGGTGCGGCAATTTTTGGGTTGCTCGCCCGTCCCACGTCAGACCAACTCTGGTCCCACATCTATACGCCCAAGACCCTTATATGATGATACTGCATTACCTCATTCAGCTCAGAAACGACCAGCTTGTCATGCACTCCCCTTAAACACTGTTTCACTCTACACAATGAACTAAGTTTTTTACTCTGAGACCGACTTCTTCTACTACCTATCTTTCCACTAACACTATTGGTAAGGTGCTCCTATGCCATGTGGTTAAAGATATCTCCTTTCACGCTCTCAAAAGTTACACACGCATCGTCATGGCCCAGAATGCTGGCCAAGCTCGTGATCTTTCTCTCCTTAAGACCATCGATAGTATCCCTGTCACTATTGAAAAACATAATTCTCTCAATTCTTTTAGTGTACTGTCATTCTACAACATACCATTGTCCAACAGAATTTCCAAACATGTGGTGGTGACATTATGGAGCAGCTTGAGCTCCAAGACCTTCCTATATTCAAAGTTGACACTTTTCTCCTCCCTACCCATTGGCGAAGATGATATCCTTGCAATATTGCTCACTTAACATTTGACTGCCGTGACCTTCCGCCCTCGGTCTACATTGCGGGACACTGTTTACAAGTTCGAAAGGTGATCCCTATACCGCAACAGTGTAGAAACTGCTGGCGTTTTGGTCATCTGCCTCTTTAAAGGGGGCTCCTTGTCGTGGTAAAGAGGCTATTGGTCTGAGGAATTGGACCTCTTGGTCTTCTTCCTCAGACCGAACCTAATTACACCCCAATCCCCCCTCCCCTTTCCCATCTTCCCAATCCTCCCTATTCCCTTTCCTCCTCCTCCTCCTCCTCATCCCTCCCTTATTTCCTTCCCATTTTTACCCTGAAGCTTCTCTCCACAGACATTCTAGTTCCTAGGTAGGGAAAAGGGTACTGTGGTCCAATCCCATTCCGTTGAGGTTCTTGGCAGTGGTGTAGTTTACCATGGAATCTGGATCACCTGGGGATGTCCTTCGGGCGACGGGTGTATCTCTGGAGGCCACCTTTCGGATTCCAGGGGTGGTGGCTGAAGCCGGTATACTTTGTAGTGGATATCCGGCCGCCCTCTCTTTTGTCCGCCGAGGTGGATCGGTGGATGTGAGGTTGCTATCCCGGATTGCTGGTTTACTGGCATGAAGGGTAGGGTATGGCACGGGTTCCATGCAGCATCTGCACTACTTGCCGTGTTGAGGACCTCTTGGGCGTGGAGGGGGATTTACGCCCCTTTCATTCCTCCTAGGAGCTATTCCTCTATGTTCCCCTCTTTTTTCTTTTTTTTTCTTTTATTTTATTTTCTTCTTTCTTTTTTTTTCTTAAAAACAAAAAGAAAGAAGTAACCTAACCATGGATGCCCTAATCTGTGAACCTACCCCGGGGCCCCTTGATACTGCACCTAGTTCCCACCCTACCTCGTTAACGGACAACTCTTCGGACAACCCTAATACCCCTGTACCTCTTGCTGGTGCTGGTTCGTCACCTGCTTTAGGTACCGGGGACCCGACTGGCCCTTTTGATACGTCTGACCTTTGCTATTCTCTGACCTTGATTCCGGCTTCTCCCTTAACAGTGCAGCAATTTTTGAGTTGCCCGCCTGTCACACATCGGACCACCCCCGGTCCTGCGCACAAACGACCACGACCCTTACATGACGATTTGACACTTCCTTCTCGTTCATCTCAGAAACAACTATCTCGTCACACACTCCCCTTAGACACTTTGTTTCACACTACTCATTGGACAAAATTTTTTACTCTACGACCGACTTCTCCTAATACCTATCTTTCAGATCATAGTATCGGTAAGGCTCTGCTACACCATGTAGGTAAAGATATCTCATTTCACGCTCTCAAGAGTGGCACTCGCATCATCATGGTCCAGAATGCTGGCCAAGCTCACGATCTTTCTCTCCTTACAACCATAGATACTGTTCCTGTTACTACCTTGCGCGAAAGCCCAACTACCTACGGCGGCTTCTCGCTCTTTCTTTTTAGACCATTTTCGTTCTCATTCCCATGCCATCGCAGTACACACCGATGGTTCAAAGTCATCTGACGGCGTCGGATTCACAGCAGTGTTTCCGGACAGAGTCGTACAAGGGCATCTATTACCCTCGGCTAGCATATTTACGGCTGAATTGTATGCTATTCTTGTGGCACTTATCCGTATTGCATCTATGCCTGTGTCACCATTTGTGGCCGTTTCAGACTCCCTTAGTGCTTTACAGGCTATCCGTAAAATTGATACACCTCACCCCCTAGTTCTTCGTATCCACCTTTGGTTACGCTGTATCTTTAGCAAGCATAAAGATATTGTCTTTTGTTGGGTCCCTGGTCATGTTGACGTACAGGGCAATGAACAGGCAGACACTGCTGCGCGGTGAGCAGTACATGACCTTCCAGTTTCATATAGAGGTGTTCCTTTCATAAGAACATAAGAACATAAGAAAGGAGGAACACTGCAGAAGGCCTGTTGGCCCATACTAGGACTATTTTGCGGTCATTGCTACCCACCTTCGCACTCGTTGGCAACAACGCTGGTCTGACCTGCTGAATAACAAACTTCATTCTATTAAACCGGTTATAGGTTTCTGGCCTTCTTCTTGTCACCAATGTCGAGGTTGGGAGACTACACTCTCCTGTCTTCGCATCTGCCACACTCGTCTTACTCATGGAGAGGCTCCCTGCCCCTCTCTGTGAGCATTGTCAGGTTCCAGTGTCTGTTCGACATATTCTGTTGGACTGCCCACTCTATCAACGAGCACGCAGAATTTACCTCAAACGGCGTCTTCGCTCTGCGGCCCTTTCTTTACCTCCCTCAGTCCCTACTACCTTGATCTCTTGCTACCCTCTATCCCTGCACTATCCACCATCCTGCTGCACTCCATACCCTACTAATCATCCATCTCCTTCTTACAACCCATTCTCCTTGCATCCTGCAATAACCTGCAGTGCTGTATAACCCCTGTGGTTTAGCGCTTCTATTTGATTATAATAATAATAATTTGGTCATCTGGCGAAATATTGCAGGTCCATGGGCGAATGCCCAGTCTGTGGTGCCGACGACCATGCCAATCCTTCTTGTAGTCTACCTCCCTCTTGCCTTAATTGTCGTGAGGTGCACCCATCTTACTCTTGCTATTGTCAAGTTTACCTGAATGAGCGTGAAATCTGTTGTCTCAAAGAGGCGGAAGGCTGCCCATATGTCATGGTTGTCTCTCATCTACGCCTTCAAGGAAGACTTCCTCGTATTTCCTATTCTCGTGTTGCTAAACGTCCCCCCACTTCTGGGGTCCCAATTCCATCAGCTTCCTCTGTGGTCACCCCATCCTCAGTCACCCCTGTTTCAAATTCTTTTGCTGTTCTGGGCTCCGAGATCCCTACCTCGGCACCCCATACTGTCCTCATCTCTTCCTCTACTCACTCGCACAGTTCTGTGTCTACACGCCCTCGTCCAACACTTCCTCCTCACCGCCCCTCTCCTTCTCAGAAGTCCAGCAAAAAGTCCCCATTCTTAAGCTCTCCTCTCACCTCTTCTTCCCTTCTCCATCCTGCACATTTTTCCTTCCCAGTTTTTATGCCTAGTTTCTCACCTCCAACTAGTTCTGTTATGAGTGTGGAGGTTCATCCTCCTCCTCTTTTAATACCTTCATCTCCTGTCCCCTCCCAAGTTTCTTCTTCTTCAGCCCCTTCCCAGGTCGCTTCCACTCCTGTCCCCTCCCAAGCCCGTTCGACAGTTTCCTCTTCCATTTCCTCATCCCCTACTTTAGTACAGTCCATAGTCTCCCAGATTGTTGTTCACCCTCTTCCTCCTTCCATCTCTAATGTGGTCCCACATCCTGAGTCTTTGTCCTCTGAAACACTAGAAGCTATCGAAGGTTGATGGACACCGCTCCACCTCCGGTTCCTCCTCCTCTCTCTCTTCTCCATCTACACCCCTCCTTCCTTCACAGCGTCCCACTCCTTCACTGCTTACAGGTCTTCCACTGCCTCAACATGTGGACTTTTCTAACCCTCCTAGTCCATAGATACCTCTACCTTCGGCTTTCTTGTATCTTTCTCTTCATAAATCATTGCTTATTTACAGTGGAATATCCGCAGCCTCAGGGGTAACCGGCGTGAGCTTCAGGTGTTGCTCTCCCTGTTTTCTCTTGTTGGTATCTGTTTACAAGAACACAAATTACACTCCGCTGTTATCCATCCCTTCTCGGGCTATGATTATGATATTCATCGGATCCTTTTTCTGGTGGAACCTTTAACGAAAGTGCTCTTCTTATACGCACTGGTATTCGATACTGTCAGCTCTTTATTCATACTTCTCTGCATTACACTGCAGCCCGTATCCACTTGCATAAGTGGTATAGACTCTGTTCTTTGTATCTCTTCCCTTCTCGGGCATTGTCTTTCCCAGATGTTGCCTTTCTGGTTTCTTCCTTACCGCCACCCCTTCTGTTACATGGCGATTTTAATGCTCACCATTTTCTCTGGGGGGTCCATGTTGTAAATACGGGTACTCCCACCCATTTTGATCCTCAAACTCATTCTTTATCTTGCATCAAGGTCTCTGTCTGCTCTTCCTCAACTGTCCTCGATTTTACCTGGTCTGTCCTCCTGGACTTGCATGACAGCGATCATATTCCAATCATCCTTACTTCTCCTTCGTATTCTCCACCTCCTCGTAGCCCACGCTGGCAATTTGACTGGGCGACTTGCGACCTTTACGCACATCTTACTGCTTTTCACGAGGCTCCTTCCTCGTCCTCTATTGATGAGGTTTTATATCTCTTCTCGTCCTCCGTCTTAACCGCAGCTTCACAAAATAACATTATTCACTGTGTTACTCCCCTAGCCTCAAAACCCCTTACATAATTGCTCAAAGAAAAATAATTTATCAAACATAATCTAGTACAAATGTTGAAACTTATACCTCATAATGTATAAATATGTTATATCTCATAATGTATAAACCTGTTATAATTAATACAAACTAATATAAAGAGATCCATCCTATGTACCCTTGTGCTCCTTGTAACTCATCTAATGACCATATAAACTGTTATTGAAACACAAATTATTGATTTAATTTGTTTAATCTGATTTAATAATTTTATTATGTAGACATAAAACTGTAAATGATCCAAAATTATAAAACTATTATGTTTCAAAAATGTCATGTTCAAACTATGTTCAAATTTCATTGCTTAAATACTCAACTATACTTATATTGTAAACTGTTTACTATAATTCTTACCATTTAGTTTTAAGTTAATTTTAAGTCTGCCCACAATGCTCTGCATATTAGGGGCTTTTGGCATGTACACCTCTTGTAATCTCATAACCCATTGTAATTCTTTGTATCATGTCCCAATAAACTATTAGTATTATTATTCCCCAAACCTCGGCAAGCATTCTCAGAAGTGCGTGCCTTGGTGGTCTCCTGCTTGTGCTCGGGCAGTACGTTTGAAACGCGCTGCGTGGGGCAGGTACCGGTACAACAGAACCACAGAGAGACTCCTTGATTTTAAGCAGAAGAGAGGAATTGCTCGCCGTGCCATCCGTGATGATAAACGCACTTGCTGGCGGGATTACGTTTCTACCGTCACTTCAGCTTCCTCGATGAGTGCAGTCTGGAAAAAAGTACGGAAACTGAGTGGCAAATTCTCCCCCAACCCGGCTCCTGTTCTCTGGGTTGCCAGTGTCGATATAGCACACCCTCTTGCCGTTGCCACTGAAATTGGTAATCATGTGGTCCGTATTTCTCAGAGGCTCCATCTATGCCCCTCGTTCCTTTCTTCTAAGTCTGTCAGCGAGTTAAAGCCCTTAGATTTTTCTTCTCTCAAAGAAGAATCTTATAATGTTCCTTATACCCTTCTGCAACTGGAGGCAACACTCTCCGTTTGCCGATCATCGGCAGCTGAGCCAGACAGCATACATATTCGTATGCTACAGTATTTACATCAGTCAGCCCTTGCAGTTCTCTTACGACTCTTTAATCTTAAAAGGTCACAAGGAGTTCTTCCCAGCTGTGGAAATCTGCTATTGTTCTACCTTTCCGCAAACCGGGTACTACGGGACATGATGCCTCCCACTACCGTCCCATTGCTCTTACCAGTGAAGTTTGCAAGGTGATGGAACGTCTGGTTAATAGACGTTTGATGTGGTATTTAGAGACGCACAGTAGTCTCTCCACTAGTCAATATGGCTTTCGTAAGGGTCGTTCTACCATTAACCCCTTACTGCGCTTGGATACATATATTCGTAATGCCTTTGCTAATAACCACTCGGTTATCGCCATCTTTTTGAGAAGGCATATGACACAACTTGGAGGTATAATATCTTGGCCCAGGCCCACTCCTTAGGACTCTGAGGAAATCTACCATTTTTCTTTAAGGCCTTCTTAACAAAAACATTTCCATGTCCTGGTTAATAATATGCTTTCTCCGGAGTTTGGCCAAGCTGAAGGTGTCCCCAAGAGATGTTTTCTGAGCACAACACTCTTTCTCCTTGCTATAAATGATCTGGCATCTGTTCTCCCATCCAATATTTGGTCATCGCTTTATGTTGATGACTTTGCTATAGCTTGTGCAGGCGCTGACTGTCACCTCATTGCAGTTTCGCTCCAGCATGCCATCAACCGATTTGGCCACCACTCATGGGTTTAAATTTTCTAGTAGTAAAACTCGCCAAATTACGTTCACTAGACCTTTAGTGGTCTCTGATCATCCATTCTACCTACACGGCTCGCGTATCCCAGAACGTGATACAGTCAGGTTTCTCGGCCTCCTGTTTGACCGTCGATTGTCCTGGAAACCTCACATTACCTCTCTGAAGGCAACTTGTTATAGCCGGCTGAACCTCCATAAAACCCTAGCACATCTTTCATGGGGGACTGATCGTCGAATTCTTCTACGCCTGCATTCAGCCCTAATTTTATCGAAACTCGATTATGGTGACCAGATATATTCGTGGGCCTCCCCTGCTACTCTTTCTAGCCTTAATTAATCCCATCCATCACCAGGGATTACGTTTATGCCTCGGTGCTTCTCATTCTTCACCGGTTGAGAGCCTCTAGGCAGAAACAAACATTCCATCCATGTCCGATCGCCGTGATGCACATTGCCTTTGCTATTATGTTCGCTCTCATGACCTCCACAATCCTTCCATGTATAGGATTATCACAGATGTTAGTAGACGCTCTTTATTTGTTCGTCGCCCCTGATTACTTCGTCCCTTTTCTCTTACCTACATTTGCTCTTGTCTTCTCTTCAGCTACCACCTTTTTATGTTCATGTGGCATCTCCCTTTCCCCTACCCCCTTGGGAAGTTCCTACTGTTCGTGTCTGTTCTTTTCCACTGCCATGTGCGAAAGCCCAACTGCCTACGACGGCTTCTCGCTCTTTTTCTAGACCACTTTCGCTCTCATTCCCATGCCATCGCAGTGTACACCGATGGTTCTAAGTCTTCTGACAGTGTCGGATTCGCAGCAGTGTTCCTGGACAGCGTCGTGCGAGGACATTTATTATCCTCGGCTAGCATTTTTCTTGTAGCACTTATCCGTATTGCATCTATGCCTGTGTCACCATCTGTGGTCGTTTCAGACTCCCTTAGTGCTTTACAAGCTATCCGTAAAATTGATACACCTCACCCCCTAGTTCTTCGTATCCAACTTTGGGTTCCTGGTCATGTTGACATACAGGGTAATGAACAGGCAGACACTACTGCGCGGTCAGCAGTACATGGCCTTCCAGTTTCATATAGAGGTGTTCCATTCACAGACTATTTTGCTGTCATTGCTACCCACCTTCGCACCCGTTGGCAACAACGTTGGTCTGAATTGCCTGCTATGTCATTTTCATGTTGTCGTTAGGCCTCCCTTCTTACCTGTGCATATTCATTTCTGGCTCTACGACTGCTCTCCTTATTCTCCTGGGTCCTTTGCCTTCTATACTTCTTCCATTCCCTAGCACACTTGGTTTTGGCCTCCCTGCACCTTTGGGTAAACCACGGGCTCATCCTGGCTTTTTTATTATTCCTGTTACCCTTGGGTACAAACCTCTCCTCAGCTTCCTTGCATATTGTGTGTGTGTCCTTGAGTGTGTGTGTGTGTGTATGTGTTTGTGTGTAGTTGTGTGTGTCCTTGAGTGTGTGTGTGTATGTGGTTGTGTGTATGTGTGTGTGTGTGTGTGATGTGTGTGTGTGTGTATGTGTGTGTGTGTGTGTGTGTGTGTGTGTATGTGTGTGTGTGTGTGTGTGTGTGTGTGTGTGTGTGTGTGTGTGTGTGTGTGTGTGTGTGTGTGTGCTTGAATGTGTTTGTTTACTCGTATGTGTTTTATGGCAGTTTTTTGTAGTAATGGTCATAAAACAGCTGCAGAAGATAGCAAGAATGATAACCACCTCCATCTTAATAGATTTCCTCGATCGTTCTTCAGATAACTGCAACTAACAGCAGGAACTGTGAAAGAGAGAGAGAGAGAGAGAGAGAGAGAGAGAGAGAGAGAGAGAGAGAGAGAGAGAGAGAGAGAGAGACAGAGAGAGAGAGAGAGAGAGAGAGAAAGCGGTGTAATGGGAAAAAAAAGAGAGTTAATTTATTATACATTAAATTGTGTTTAGGGAGAAGCGCTGAGTCCGCAGATTGTGGAGGGGATTACCTACCCATAGGGATGTTATTATATCCCCATAGACCGGGGATTACTTCACCATAGGGACGAGGTTTACCTCCCAATAGGGAGGGGATTACCTTTCCATAGGAGGTAACCTTGTTTGATCCAGTTCTTCAGATCAATAGCCTTTCTTATGAATCAAGCTTCTCCCTTAATAGAAGTAAAGGATAAAAACAAGAATAGAGAGAACACTAAGGCTAAATGATGAATGTCTCAGAGAAAGCAAGTTACACAGGCGAAACGTCTAATCGAAAAATATCTGCTCTGTGTCTATTTCAACCAACCCACAGAAATGTATGGAGCACAGGTCTGGTAGTAATGTTCAGTAGCACAGGTCTGGTAGTAATGTTCAGTAGCACAGGTCTGGTAGTAATGTTCAGTAGCACAGGTCTGGAAGAAATGTTCAGTAGCACAGGTCTGGTAGTAATGTTCAGTAGCACAGGTCTGGTAGTGATGTTCAGTAGCACAGGTCTGGTAGTGATGTTCAGTAGCACAGGTCTGGTAGTGTTGTTCAGTAGCACAGGTCTAGTAGTGTTGTTCAGTAGCACAGGTCTGGTAGTAATGTTCAGTAGCACAGGTCTGGTAGTAATGTTCAGTAGCACAGATCTGGTAGTGTTGTTCAGTAGCACAGGTCTGGTAGTGATGTTCAGTAGCACAGGTCTGGTAGTGTTGTTCAGTAGCACAGGTCTAGTAGTGTTGTTCAGTAGCACAGGTCTGGTAGTAATGTTCAGTAGCACAGGTCTGGTAGTAATGTTCAGTAGCACAGGTCTGGTAGTGATGTTCAGTAGCACAGGTCTGGTAGTGATGTTCAGTAGCACAGGTCTGGTAGTGATGTTCAGTAGCACAGGTCTGGTAGTGATGTTCAGTAGCACAGGTCTGGTAGTGTTGTTCAGTAGCACAGGTCTGGTAGTGATGTTCAGTAGCACAGGTCTGGTAGTGATGTTCAGTAGCACAGGTATGGTAGTGATGTTCAGTAGCACAGGTCTGGTAGTGATGTTCAGTAGCACAGGTCTGGTAGGGATGTTCAGTAGCACAGGTCTGGTAGTGTTGTTCAGTAGCACAGGTCTGGTAGTGATGTTCAGTAGCACAGGTCTGGTAGTGTTGTTCAGTAGCGCAGGTCTTGTAGTGTTGTTCAGTAGCACAGGTCTGGTAGTGTTGTTCAGTAGCACAGGTCTAGTAGTGTTGTTCAGTAGCACAGGTCTGGTAGTGTTGTTCAGTAGCACAGGTCTGGTAGTGTTGTTCAGTAGCACAGGTCTGGTAGTGTTGTTCAGTAGCACAGGTCTGGTAGTGATGTTCAGTAGCACAGGTCTGGTAGTGATGTTCAGTAGCACAGGTCTGGTAGTGATGTTCAGTAGCACAGGTCTGATAGGGATGTTCAGTAGCACAGGTCTGGTAGTTATGTTCAGTAGCACAGGTCTGGTAGTGATGTTCAGTAGCACAGGTCTGGTAGTGTTGTTCAGTAGCACAGGTCTGGTAGTGTTTTCCCGTAAACCCTTTTGGGCTTGGGGCGTTTAATGGCCGGTCTGGATGTTTTTCAGTAGCACAGGTCTTGGGGAGTGTTGTTCAGTAGCCAGGTCTTGTAGTGTTGTTCAGTAGCGCAGGTCCCGGTGTTTTTTTGTTTCAGCAAAAACAAAAAGGTCTTAGTGTTGTTCAGTAAACCAGGTCTTGTAATTTTGTTCAGTAGCACAGGCGGAGTGTTATTCCGTGCTGGGTCTGGGAGTTTTTGTAACAGGTTTGGGAG
>WNWK01025736.1:0-28212 GCA_009830355.1 Cherax destructor
TAAGTCAGTCAAGTCAGTCAGTAAGTCAGTCAGTCAGTCATTAAGTCAGTCAAGCCATTCAGTAAGTCAGTCAAGCCATTCAGTAAGTCAGTCAAGTCATTCAGTAAGTCAGTCAAGTCATTCAGTAAGTCAGTCAAGTCATTCAGTAAGTCAGTCAAGTCATTCAGTAAGTCAGTCAGTCATTCAGTAAGTCAGTCAAGTCATTCAGTAAGTCAGTCAAGTCATTCAGTAAGTCAGTCAAGTCAGTCAGTCATTAAGTCAGTCAAGCATTCAGTAAGTCAGTCAAGTCATTCAGTAAGTCAATCAAGTCATTCAGTAAGTCAGTCAGCAGTCAGTCAGTCAGTCAAGTCATTCATTCAGTCAGTCAGTCATTCAGTCAGTCAAGTCAGTCAGTCAAGTCATTCATTCAGTCAGTCAGTCATTCAGTCAGTCAAGTCATTCAGTAAGTCAGTCAAGTCATTCAGTAAGTCAGTCAAGTCATTCAGTAAGTCAGTCAAGTCAGTCAGTCAGTCATTAAGTCAGTCAAGCCATTCAGTAAGTCAGTCAAGTCATTCAGTAAGTCAGTCAAGTCAGTCAGTCAGTCAGTAAGTCAGTCAAGCCATTCAGTAAGTCAGTCAAGCCATTCAGTAAGTCAGTCAAGTCATTCAGTAAGTCAGTCAAGTCATTCAGTAAGTCAGTCAAGTCATTCAGTAAGTCAGTCAAGTCATTCAGTAAGTCAGTCAAGTCATTCAGTAAGTCAGTCAAGTCATTCAAACAAACAAACAAACAAACAAACAAACAAATTTTATTTCATTGCAGGTTACATGGGTATTGGAAGTTACAATGTAAATTGAGTGCAAGGAGAGCCACTGACATGCCATGGCATTAGGGGCAGCTTATTCTAGTCCTTAAAAACTAGGTACTTAATATTAGAGAAATTTATTGAGTTTATTCTAGTTAAAAATTATTTTCAAAATTACAATATGATGAAATTTTACTGTTTAAATTATTATATAATGATATTAGATCTTAGATTGTTACAGGTGTTAAGATTCTTGAATGATAATATGGAATTGAGATTATCTTAAGGAAAATAACATTGAGCATTTTTGACATTAACTTATAATATGAGTAGGGGGTAACATAATAGTAACATATTATTAAAAATTGAGATTATCGTATAGGAAAGTAACAATGAGCATTTTTCAAAGTAGTTTGTAGCATGATCATTTAGGTTTGGGTGAGTAGGTGGTTTTTGAGTTGAGTCTTAAATTGATTTTCAGACAAGATTATCTTAATATTTACTGGTAATGAATTCCAGATTCTGGGGCCCTTTATGTGCATAGAATTTTTACATAGGTTGATATGAACACGGGTATATCAAAAAGTGATCTGTGTCGTGTGTTGTGGTCATGGGTCCTATTAAAGTTGGTGAGGAGAGTTTTGAGCAGAGGGTTTATATTAGAGTGTAAAGTTTTATATATGTAGTAGGCACAAGAGTAAGTATGAATGTTCTTTACGGTGAGTAGTTTGAGACTTTTGAATATTGGTGGAGTATGCTGTCTAGAGTGGGAATTTGTTATCATTCTGACTGCGGCCTTTTGTTGTGTTATGAGTGGTCTAAGGTGATTTAACGTTGTTGATCCCCATGCACAGATTCCATAGGTGAGATACGGGTAGATAAGTGAATGATAGAGTGCAAGGAGAGCTGATTGAGGTACATAATAGCGTATCTTTGATAATATGCCTACTGTCTTCGAGATTTTCTTGGAAATTTGTTGTATATGTGTTTGGAATTTAAGGCTACTGTCAAGGTGGATTCCTAGGAATTTTCCCTCTGTGAGTCTTGTGATGGGTGTACCATTAAGTGTTATGTTAAGTGGAACATTTGTGACTTTGCTTCCAAACTGTATGAAGTAGGTCTTGTCAGTATTGAGAGTAAGCTTGTTAGTCGTCATCCATGTTGATATTTTCTGTAATTCGGCATTAACAGTGTTGGCCAGTATAACTGGATTTGGGTGAGAGAAGACATATGTTGTGTCATCTGCAAATAAAATGGGTTTGAGTAGTTGTGATGCATTGGTAGGTCATTTATGTAAATGAGGAATAGGAGTGGCCCCAGGACACTTCCTTGAGGGACTCCGATTGTAATTGGTTGTGTGGAAGAGTTCTCTCCATTTGTGTACACGTATTGGCTTCTGTTGGTGAGGTATGATTTTAGGTAGTTGAGTGGGTGCCCCTTATACCATAGTGTGCTAATTTTGTGAGCAGTAAATCATGGTCGACTGTATCAAAAGCTTTGCGGAGATCAATGAAGATTCCCAGTGGGACTTCTTTTTCTCAAGTGCTGTATATATTAACTCCAACATGTGTGTAATAGCATCGTTTGTGCTCTTGTTTGTCCTGAATCCAAATTGACAGGGGTTGAGTACATTGTGTGAGACGAGGTAGGAATAGATTTGTCTATGAATTAATTTTTCGAAGATTTTAGAAAGCAATGGTAAATTAGAAATAGGTCTATAATTATTCAGGTCTGTTTGATCACCTCCTTTGTGGATCGGGGTGACTCTAGCTATTTTGAGAATTGATGGAAAGGTAGAGGCTTCAATGGATTTATTGAATAGTGTTGCTATGATTGGTGACAGTACCTGTGAAGCTTTTTGTACATAAAAGTTGGTAGGCTGTTTATGTCTCCTGCCTTGTTTTTAAGGGTGTTGATTATGAGCGAGACTTCAATTGGGTTGGTAGGAGCTAGGAATAGCGTATTAGGGTAGGTGTTTGTGAGGTAGTCTGTTGGACGGGTGTTTGAGCTTGGGATTTTACTCGCTAGATTCTTTCCTATGGTGGAGAAGAAAACATTAAGTCTGTTTGCTGTCTCAGTAGGTGAGAGTAGGGTTCATCTGCTCTTGATAATTTGATGGTGTTGTTTTTCGCTATCTTATTATTTCCTAGAATTGCAGATAGGGTCTTCCAGGTCTTTTTCATATCACCTTTTATGTTCTGGAGTCTGTTCTCATAATACAATTTTTTTGATCTCCTTATCAGGCTGGTAAGGGTTGATGAGTAGCGTTTGGATTGTTCTCTGGTTATTAGACCCCTTCTGTATTGTTTTTCATATTGGTGCCTTTTGTTAATGGATTTAAGGATGCTGGGTGTTAGCCAGGGATTGTTAAGTCTCTTAGCTGTGATCTGTTTAGTTTTTTTAGGGCAAGTCATTCAGTAAGTCAGTCAAGTCATTCAGTAAGTCAGTCAAGTCATTCAGTCAGTCAGTCAAGTCATTCATTCAGTCAGTCAGTCAGTCAGTCATTCAGTCAGTCAAGTCAGTCAAGTCAGTCAGTCAGTCAGTCAGTCAGTCAGTCAGTCACACAAACTTATGTTTACATCTTTTTATGTGTACAAAGTAACACTTCATTACGGCCACAGGTTAATTCAAGATCAAAACACAATTTACTCTTATTCTTCACAACACAGCTGGCTTGTAGCCAGGACTTTTTAACGTGTATGAAATACGTATGAATGCTGGGATGGTGGGGTCCGGGGTGGCTGGGGAAGGCGGGTGGTGTCTGCTGAACCACAACAAGGTGGCTGCTTGTGGGAATGGTTATTTGTTTTTCCTTCTCGCAAACTGTAAGTAAGTTTATTCAGGTATACACAGATACAGTTACGAAGATTATCATACATAGCAGCATATGTGTAGAGAACCTAGGATAACCCAAAAAAGTCAGAGTGACAGTATTTCCATTGACTGACATTTTTTGGGTTATCCTAGGTTCTCTACACATATGCTGCTATGTATGATAATGTATGTAAATGTACTCACCTAATTGTGGTTGCAGGGGTCGAGACTCAGCTCCTGGCCCCGTGTATCTGAATAAACTTACAGTTTGCAGGAAGGAAAAACATTCCCTTTTCCTCAAAGCATGAGGATTCTTAGGCAGTAAATAACCATGGGCTTACACTTAAAATCACCTGATGCATTACCGAAAAGTAGCAAGGTGAAGCGATCCTTTGCTGTCTTGAAGCCTGGTGCACTTTTCTCTTTCTGACTGATATAAGTTCGTGTTGGCATTTTCTTCCAGAAAACACTTGTCTCGTCAGCATTAAACACTTGATGTGGCTCATAGCCACCCTTAGTAGGACCCCCACTGACTCAATGGTTTAACCCACCGCGGGCGACCACGAGCTCAAAATTTTTCCCCTCCTGCCGAACCGTGTAATATCATCTTTACGTCGTGTAAGATGATAATGTGTCGCAAATCTTAAATCGTGCAATACCGGTAACGTGCAACATAATCTCGTGCTAAATGACGTTCTACTGTAATTATCTTTCAAATTCGTCCGCTCTTTTTCAGGGAATCCCTGCAACACTCCTTTTTCATTCCATGATTATATACTTGATCAATTATACAGTGCCTTAGAGGAACAGGGTGCACTGCACTATCAACCACATCAGATGATCACATTTGTTTTATAGTCATGTTCTGTTGAACATACATTCATTTCTTAACATTATTTAGATAGGTACATGATCAAAGAAGTCTAGAGGATAATTTTAAATGCCATAACTAATCATCACATAATCAATGATCTTTTGTAAAGAGACTTTTATTTATTTCCTAGACTTTTTTAATAATACTGTAATTGATATACACATTATGGTCATTTCATTATCAATATTCTGCATATTCCTATAAATTTAATATTCTAGCTTTTACTTTTTAATTTTATTTTCATTTTACTCTCCGATTTCCTTCTTTTCACATAATATCCAGTCTATGAACTCACATCTACTTTCCTCAAATTCTTTTCATATACAGTGGACCCTCGGTTTTCGTACAGCTCCCAACTCGAACAATTATGTAAGTGTATTTTTGCAAGTGCTTTTTTAAGTGTGTTTTTAGGGGTCTGAAACAACTAATCTAATTTACATTTGTCCTTATGGGAACAAATTCATTTGATAACGGCACTCGAACAGCATTCTGGAAAGAATTATCGACGAAAACCGAGGGTCCACTGTACAGTCATCCCTCGGTTTTCGTGTTTAATCCGTTCCTGAGGGATGCACTAAAACTGAAACACACGAAAACTGAAGCCATTTTCCCCATAAGAAATAATGGAAATTCAATTAATCCGTTTCAGACACCCAGGAGTATTAACAAAAAATAATTTTTTAGAGATTAAATATAGATTTACATACAGAAAAGAATAACAAATAAATATAAAGCACTAATAACATGTATAAATGAACATTTAACATCACACTTACTTTTATTGGCGACTCTTGTTGGTGTATGGAAGATGGAGAGGAGAGAGGGAGGCGAGTTTATTGTTGGGAGGCAGGACAAAATGCTTCAATTTGACGCTAATATCAGCTCTAGGGCTTATTTATCTATCACAATTCATCTAATATGACATAATAAACAATATAAATAACATAAAAACGTGATATACACTCTAGAATGAATAAAATATGTGTCTCATTACGAATGTGGTGGCGGCCATACTCGGTCCAGCTATGAAAACATCTTCCTATTCTTTCCTCCTTCAGACGCATTAGTATAAGAGAAAACGGAGTTTGTAATGCTAACTGCATTAGATCACTTATTTCCAGTCGCTTCAAGGTGAACAGGAATCATTCCTGTCCAGACTGGCTGGTAACAACAACAGCAGCAGCAACAACAACAACTGGTTTGTTGACAAAACTACCGAAACTTCTACACTCTCATTCTCTCTCGTTTATTCATTTAATCCTGTTTACTCACCTCTCACTCTACATTAAGACTGCCTCTTACCACCACTGCCTCTCACCACCACTGCCTCTCACCACCACTGCCTCTCATCACCACTGCCTCACCACCACTGCCTCTCACCACCACTGCCTCTCATCACCACTGCCTCTCACCACCACTGCCTCTCACCACCACTGCCTCTCACCACCACTGCCTCTCATCACCACTGTCTCACCACCACTGACTCTCATCACCACTGCCTCTCATCACCACTGCCTCTCACTACCACTGCCTCTCATCACCACTGCCTCTCACTACCACTACCTCTCACCACCACTGCCTCTCACCACCACTGCCTCTCATCACCACTCCTCTCACCACCACTGCCTCTCATCACCACTGCCTCTCATCACCGCCTCTACCACCGCTTCTTTCCAGTCGCTTCAAGGTGTGAACAGGAATCATTCCTGTCCATGCTGGCTGGTAACAACAGCAGCAGCAGCAACAACAACAACAACTGGTTTGTTGACAAAACTACCGAAACTTCTACACTCTCATTCTCTCTCGTTTATTCATTTAATCTTGTTTACTCACCTCTCACTCTACATTAAGACTGCCTCTTACCACCACTGCCTTTCATCACCACTGCCTCTAACACTGCCTCAACCAACAAACAAGCACCACTGCCTCTCATCACCACTGCCTCTCACCACCATTGCCTCTCATCACCACTGCCTCTCACCACCATTGCCTCTCATCACCACTGCCTCTCACCACCTCTGCCTCTCATCACCACTGCCTCTCACCACCACTGCCTCCCATCACCACTGCCTCTCATCACCACTGCCTCTTACCACCACTGCCTCTCACCACCACTGCCTCTCGTCACCACTGCCTCTCACCACTTTGCTACGATTTCTTTCTTTAATTCTATGGTGTTCCTCACTTTCTTTACCAAAGGACTGACACTAGGAGCTATCTTTGGGCCCGTGGTGGCTTATTTAGCAGTCACACACAATAATCAAGGGCCAAAAACAATGGCTTGTTAAGAAATGTTTTGTATGAACTCGCAGGATAATGTTCACTCAACCAGAAACAATGCTACACTGCCTGAGAATGTGCATGGGAGGCGGGCTTGCGGGCTTTGTATGTGCACTGGGCACTGGACAGGGTTCCGGACCAAGCACGAAAATGGAGGGAATCACACAAAAACAGAGGTCAATTTTCCCTGAAAAAACTGCACGAAAACTGAAATACACGAAAACAGAGATACACGAAAACGGAGGGATGACTGTACAGTGGTACCTCGGGTTACGAGCTTAATTTGTTCCAGAAGGCTGTTTGAGTGCCGATACCGAACGAATTTGTTCCCATAAGGAATAATGTAAAATTAGATTAATCTGTTTCAGACCCCCAAAAATACACTTACAAAAAGCACTTACAAAAATACACTTACATAACTGTTCGAGTTGGGAGCTGTTCGTATGCCGAGGTACCACTGTATTTTATATTGTATAGTACAGGTCCGCCATCACAAATCCGGCATCACTGGAACCTGTAGTGTGCTGGATTATTGAGTTTGCCAGATTACAGAGTGGTTAGGTTAGAATACACTTAATAAAGTGAACCAACTTGACTTACACAAGAAAGTTCATTGAACATCGGCAAAAATCAAACATTTCAAGGTACTTTTCGTCATGAAACCAATCAAAATCATATCTATTTCTGTAATATATCTTCCATTCTATCAAATGAGACCAAAAAAACTAGAATACAACCATAAAAACCATACGAAAATATACCACTAAGGGGCGGCTAATGGCTGAGAAGTGAACTCCATTATTTATCGTACGATTTTTTAAATTTTGGTGTACGTTAAGAAGCATCTTTCCATCATACATTGCCCAAGTTTCAATAAGATAGCCCAACAAACAACTGAGAGAAAAAAATATTTACCAAAAATCATATATGGCAAGCCCAAGCCAGGTACTAGAAATAAGTCACTTTCACTTTTTTGGGTTATCCTAGGTTCTCTACACATATGCTGCTATGTTTGATAATCTATGTAGAAAAAATAGCTTTTTTGTTTCAGTTTTATGGTGCATTACGAGTGTATATCATAGTTAGCCCTGTGCTACACTCCATTTTCTCTAATATAAGCCCCAAGACAGGGATAGGAGGATGGTACAGTGGACCCCCAGCTAACGAAAAAACTTCATCCCAGAATCCTGCTCAAGTGCCATTACCGAACGAATTTACTTCCTTAAGAAATAATGTCACGTAGGTTAGTCTATTTCAGACCCCCAAAAATACACTTCCACAAGCACTTACAATATTATACGTACTTACATAATTGTTCGATTTCCGGGGTGTTCGTTAGTCGGGGGTCCACTGTATTTGTATCCCATATACTCTTCATACTACCATCGAGCCGCTCGGTATTATGCCAAATATTATTCATTCTGGAGTATTTAACATGCTTTTATGTTATTTATATTGTTTATTATGTCATATTAGTTCAACTGTGATAGGTAAATAAGCCGTAGTGTTGATATTAGCGTAATAATAAAGCATATTCCCCTGCATCACTAGACTGAGCTCATGGCAACTGACAGTGGCTTCAAGGCACCTTATCTTTTATGGACAATGTACTGTGTATGTACTTTACACAACAAAAAGCATTTCTTTTATTCATTGGAACCATGGCTAGGGCTAAAAGTAAGTAGGTTATAACAATAAATGGAGAAAAAGAAATTGGAAAGACTTATGCAGCAAGTAGCATCACCAAACAGTAGCAGCAGGTTGGTGTGATGACCCTGGAAATTTGAAATTATGCTAGCCGAAATTAGTGCCGAATAACTGATGGAACCGGATGACTGATTGCCGGATTTGTGATGGTGGACATGCACCTGCTTTTCTGCTGTAGAGAATTTTTTTTTTTTCAACACGTCGGTCATCTCCCACCATAAATGATTTTTGCAATAATAAGTTTCAATTAAGCTTTCACTTTTATTCGATTTTTAGGAGCTCTTTCCTTACCTTTATTCTCTTAGACTTGCCAGACTTTCCCAGGTGCAAAAACAATTAATACAACCCAGTTTTTGCATCCTACCCTTATTTTAATCAACATAATCATTTATACATTAATAATCCCTATTTTCCTAGGTAGTAGGATGGTAGACAGCAACCGCCCAGGGACGTACTATCGTCTTGCCAAGTGTTATGGGGTGTTATGGACTTGTTATGGGGGCTATGGAACCCAGCATGTATTGTTGTAATTAAGTAACATGAATACCTAATTATACTGAATCATTCAGAATTTGCTTAATAAGGTCTTGAGGTCAGGCCACCCTTAAGACTTAAAGAAGCTGAATTAACCTGATTTTCTCAATATAATAGGTTATAAATACACACATTTAAATAAGTAGTTAAAGTTGCATGTCTCATTATTAAGAAATAAGATGTATTGTGGATACATGTGGGAGGATGTGCAAAGCGATAGGTTTTTGTTTGTTTATGTTGGAGATGGGGGGTAGGCTGGCTGCCTCCCCCTCCTCCTTGCCCAAGATGGCTGCAGTGAGCTGGTATGGTGTCTGGCTCTTACCTTAACTTTGTTTTATGGGCAGAAAAAGTGTTTTAAGAGGTAAGAGGTGTGCTGTAGATCGATGTTACCATGATATTCTGTGATCTTCAGTGTATCAAAACACTGAGGGTAGGAGTGATGTGGAGAAAATTGGGTGTTAAGAGTGGAAGTGGACCACACCATGTGACTGATATGGTATTGTATGTTATTATGAGTGTAAGATCTGTATATATGTATATCCATGAATATATATTTTTGTATAACATGGTGGTTTAAATAACCCATGGAGAGGACTGGTGAAACCTTTCTTTCAGGTACAACAGCTAATCATGAATGTAAGTATCTTTTTACCCTAAGACCTTAAAAACCCCATACTTGTACATGTAGTGAGAACCTTGATGATAAGTAAAGGGAAAAATAACATAACATGGGGGCCTGACCGGGAGAGTTATTTGACTGTTAAAATAACTCAAAACATTCTTTGAGATGTACTGGTATGGGATGGGGTAATAACAGTGACATGTTTCTGGTAGGATCAAATTTACCTTGTAAAATTTACCTTGGTGGTGTCAGTGGAAGGTTCATATATTAGTTTACAGGTTGTTTTCTCCAGAGTGGGGATTAAAGTTAAGTAACACATTTTGTTTGTGGTTATGGTAAAGTGCCATGTGAATATTTTACATTGAACTTGTGTTATTTTCTGTGCCTGTGGGGAAAACTTGTCCATTGATGCTGTAAGAGAGGAAGCAGAGTTTAAGGATAAAATATATGTCAGAAACTGAATCTTTAGACTTTTCTGGCTTCAGTGAGGAGGTAAATAATTCACCAGTAAACATGCCTGTTGACAGTGACCATGAGGAATCCCCTACTCCAGGTGATAATGAAGAGATGTTAAGACTTAAGCTAGCTTTGGCAGAAGCTGAAACAAAATTAATAGAAGCTAAGGAGAGAATAAGTCAAAGGTTAGGAGGTTTAGAACAAGGGCCTGAGCAGTACTTTAACATAACTAAAGCTGCACATTTTGTCCCTAAGTTTACAGAGAGTGACCCAGACAGATATTTTTCCTTTTTTGAGAAGACTGCTTTGGAGCAAGGATGGCCCAAACAGCACTGGGCTACCCTAGTCTGCACGCAGCTTGTAGGTAAAGCTTTCCAGAGAGTAGAGAGACTGGAAGGGAGAGAATTTTCAGACTATCATAAAATAAAAGAGGTAGTATTGCTTGCATACCAAATGATACCTGAGAAATATAGGCAAAAGTTCAGAAGTCAAAAATTTCAGGATGGGCAAACCTTAACTGAGTTTGGGAATGAGCAACTGTTCCTGTTTAAGAAATGGGTTGGTTCAAAAGGAGTGAACAGGGACTTTAACAAATTAGTAGACCTAATTGTTCATGAGGAATTGTACAATGCAATCCCTGTTGACCTTAGAGAATATTTGGAGGACAAAAACCCAGATAATCTTTCAGCAGCACTGGATCTGGGTGACAGATTCTTAGCTCGTAAGGAATTGGTAGGTAAAAACAGTCATGGCTCCTTCAAAAAATTTCCCTGTTGTTTCTAAACCTTATTCCAAATCCTATGGTCATAAAGGTAAGTGGGACAAGAATTTTCAGGGACAAATGAAGGCTGAGGCACCCTCTCAAACAGAAGGGAAAGGTAAGTCAGCTGGAGCTCAAAGTTTACCTAGACCACCAAATAATGTTTCAGTTCCTCGAGCACACAGTACCAGTCCTACACCAAATGGTAAAAATACCTTTAAGAATTATACTTGTTACTACTGTAACAAGACTGGGCAGATACAAAAGTTTTGCTTTTATAAACAGCAAGATCAGAGAATGGAGGAACAATCCCAGGGAACCCTAACTGCAGAGACACATCCAGTGGCTTGCATTAGGTCTTCAAGGCAAGGTAAGGAGTAACCCTTGGAATTAGACCCCAGGATGCGGGTTTTTGCTAGCAAGTCCACAGTTGCCTTGCATAAGGATGTGGGAAGGGTTGAGAACATGTTGTCCTTGAGAGATGGATGTAGCACCTACTCCTTGCTACGTGCAGGAGTGCTGCCAGTGTCTAATGATACCTATACTGGGAAAGATATATTATTGAAGGGTATTACGGGTTTGACCATACAAACACCTGTACACAAGTTATGGATAGAATCTGAATACGAAATTGGCTATCTCCCTGTAGGTATTTCAGATGAGATTTCCTTCGAGGGTGTTAACCTCTTATTGGGAAATAATGTAATGGGCCTGTTATACAGTGAAGAACAACTAGTTAAGGGGGAACCAAGTCCCAAAGTTTGGGAGGAGAAGGCTAGAGAGACCCTTCCTGACCTTCTCCCTGCTGGTTCCACCATGAGAAGTATGGCTCATGATCATGCTATCAATAGTTTTCATGATATTTCTCATGAGGATGATGAGGGTTTAAGTCTGGAAACACTGTTTTCTGATGTTGAACTGCAGTCAACTGAAGAAAAGGTTGTTCCAGCCAGAGCTGAGCATGATTGGAGCATAGACCAGTTCAGGAGTGTGAGAGAGGCTGCATCTACTAAGGTGCATTTAATTTCTGTATAGGAGAATGATGTCACACTGATCAGAGCCTCAGCTGTGGCTAAAGAAGCGATTTCACAATTTAATAAGTGCTTTCATTTCAGAGAGGAAATCCTTACAAAGAAGTTGCCTCTGTTTGTTGTACCAAGGGAAGGAGAACAAGGGTTTTGTCACCAGAAGATGATGATGATGTCCAAGGTTTCCAGGCATTTCTTCAGGCCTCAGCTGTGGGAGACTGTGGAAGAATATAGTAAGACCTATAATGTCTGTCAATTTATAGGGAAACCTTGTTAATGTATTCAACCTGTTCCCTTTCAGCCTATTTCAGCACCAGGTGGACCCTTCAGCAAGCTGATAGTAGATGTAGTTGGTCCAGTCCCAAGGACCAGAATGGGAAATGATTATTTACTCACAATTATTTGCTCTACTACCAGGTACCTGGAAGCAGTCCCTCTATATAAGATGACAGCTCATGTAGTCTTAAGGGCTTTGATGTAGTTCTTTTTTCATGTTGGCTTTCCTAGGGAGGTACAAACAGATCAAGGGTCTAACTTCACCTCAGAATTATTTAGGAATGTGTTAAAGGGGGTAGAGGTAAAGCCTAACTTTTCAGCTATCTATCACCCTCCATCTCAAGGAAAAATAGAGAACTTCCATCAAACCCTAAAGACAATGATGCAAGCCTCTAGTATAGACAATATTAACATCTGGGATGAGAGGATCCCTCTCTTTGTAACTGCTGAGTGGGGAAACACTCTGGAATCTCTGAGCTATTGGCTTGGGGAGAATGGTGATGCTTTCCCCTCGGAGCTTTTTCTCAGTTTCAGATACTGTTTGGCTTGTATGAAATGGATGGTACCAGTGAATGTGCCCATCAGCCAGACCCAAATGATGATGTGGGACCGTAATGTGGACCATAATGCTCTGGAGGCTGGAGATGAGGTACTGGCATTGGAGCCAGTTCATGTGAAAAAAAAGTATGGAAAGTTACTGTGAGCTGACCATGGTGTGGGGAAAGTTCTCAAGTGTAAGATATAAAACCCACACACCCGAGCAGAAAAAGAGTAAGAATAATGTACACAGTAACTGGTTAGAGGGTTTAGCATTATATCAGAAACCTAGAGTGACCAATGTTTTAGTGGATCCACTATGTAAAGAGGTGCAAAATAGTAATCTGCATGTAATGGCCGCAAAGTATTTAAGAAATTCCATGTTTAGGAGAGAGATTAGAGAAAACATGTTTGGTCTTTCTAAGGAAAATGTCGGAGAGTTAGCTCAGCCACCGTGGAACCTTGTAAAAGTTTGGGATGTCACTAACGGGGTAAAGTGAAGACTTCATGAAGTAATTGTTAAGGAAGCTGAGCCAATTCAACAATTATTGTGTGTGAAAAATCTGTATGAAAACTGGGATATGGAGGAAGAAGTGAGATTCTTTCATTACCCATTTGTAGTGCTTAGTGAGAGTCAGTGGGCATTCCCATGTTTCATGGTTCCCAAATTAGATGGCGCCTTGAGCAAATGCACTGACTGCCACAAAGTACGCTTAGCAACTAACGGTTGCTGGTTTAGAAAGATTGATACTGATGCATTAAGAGATGTAAAAGTAGTATTAGATAAAGTAAAGCATAATTCCATGTGTGTAATGCCAATTGGGTTCATTGTGTGTGAGATGGAACGTGAAAGTATTTTTGTAAACTTGATGTACACAGCCTGGGTGCAGACAGATGTCTTGGGGTTTGTGTTTGTACTGCAAGAGGTTGCAGAATTGGTATTATTGTTACGAAGTGTCCTTATTTTGCCACAGGAAAGGAATTTTTACTGTGGGTTGTCTATTCTGCATCTGTATAGGTCCCAGGATCTCTTCACCCTGTTCCTATGTATGGTGACCCAAATCAAGCTCTTAAGATGGGCTTTGTCTTGCCATCTTTTAAAACCTACAAGTCAATACATGTTTCTAAAATGCTCAGAAATGATTGCTGAGGTTCTCACTAGATGTTTCATGTAGATACATGGTGCATGCTTTGTACATAGTGTTTGTCTTGTGCTGACCTTGTTGTTTTTGCAGTGGTGAACTCTTGGCGGGCCTGAGTGCTCCCTACCAGCCATACAACTGTGAAGGAGATGGTTGGAGCCAGGCAAGAGAAGGGAGTCAGAGTATCTGGAATTGTGAGTTGAGGCAGAGTTGACAACCTTCGGTGACATGAGAAGTCCAGGAAGGTATGTTGTTTTGGTGTCTTGGTGTGCTCTAAGTACGAAACGGTCCAACGATTTGCCTGTGTGGTCCCGTGGATCCCCTCCATGTACTGTGGCAGTTCCTCCTTATAAGGTTGGAGGATCTGTATGGAGTGAGGTCCTCGGAAGATGGGTGTAAGTGCCTGACCATTTAAGGATCTTGGGTGTTGACTGGAAAGTCTCACTGTTTGGTTCGGCCACCACGTGAGAGACACCTTGACATGTTTGTTGTGAAGTTTCTGCCTGGTGTATACCTGACTGCTCTGGGTTTGGCTCTACTCTCGTCTCCTGATCAGGAAGATGCCATCCTGGAGTACCAGTTGCCTGCTGGATTTACCGCAGCGGAGGCACAGGGCTGTCGGTGCTGGCTTTCACGGTGGTCATTGTGTGCAGTCCTTGCATTGTAAAAATGTATTATGTTTAGTAACCACTAAAGTAGTTAGTGGTTACACCTTTCAGTATGTGGATATGGTTGAACTGTTTTTCTAATAACCTCTGCAATCTGTTCTAGTATTGTTCCGTTCACAGGTTTTGTATAGTAAGGGGCGGAATTGCATGTATATTCTGGGAAGGTTCAGTGGAGCCATAAAAAATTTGTAGATTGCTATGTTGTATGTCACCTTGTTGTAATAACAGTACAGTGAAGTGTAGGTATGGTGCTGGGGTATATGTAAAACCTCTAGTAGTTACTACCACCTTCAGACTAAGATACCTTTTTCCTAGCCGTATCCTGCGGGACGCGGCTAGCTTTTGTGAGACTCCGTCTGGAGGTGGGGGTGTTATGGACTTATTATGGGGGCTATAGAACCCAGCATGTATTGTTGTAATTAAGTAACATGAATACCTAATTATATTGAATTATTCAGAATTTGATTAATGAGGTCTTGAGGTCAGGCCACCCTTAAGACTTAAAGAAGCTGAATTAACCTGATTTTCTCATAATAGGTTATAAATACACACATTTAACCCTTTAGGGGTCCAAGGGGGGTCTCTGAAACTCGTTCTCAGGGTCCACGAATTTAAAAAAAAAAAATATATATATTTTCTTATGGAATGATAGAGAATCTTTTTCCGATCATAACGCCACAAAAATTATGAAATTTGATCGAAAACTAACGGAATTATGCTTTCGCGAAGTTAGCGGTAGCCATGACACTTACGCATCGGCGATTTCGCCCACTTTGAGCCCTATTTTCGGCACATTCCACTGTTTCAGTCTACTAAAATTATAGCTATTTCGTTAGAACTCTATTTCTTCTATCGATTGAGTACAAGAAACCGCCTATTTACCAATTTCAACTACCCAAAATAGTGGTCAGAAAATGGCAATTTGGCCAATTTCACACAAATTTCAAACGATGCCAATTTCAAAATAGGATCCATAATAAACAAGACAGACATTCCTGGCACTAAAATAACATCTTTTCTGTTCATTAGTTACGTCTCCAGGCCCCTCTTACATTACTTTTGCTTTTCATTTTGAATTTTTATTCTCACAAAAAAATAGAAGATTTATTGTTATGTATACAACTGCATCATTGTAAAAATGGTATAAATAATATCAGAGCACTTGTGCATGAATATTAGACTCGCCAGTTGATGTGTATTGGACGCATGGTGTGATTTGTTTACTCTTGAACATTGTCAAAAATCGAACATTTTCGCTACTTTGAGCTCAATTTCAAGGTACTTGTTATTGTCAAACCAATCAAAATCATCTCTATTTCTGTAATATATCTTCCATTCTATCAAATAAGAACAAGAAAACGAGAATACAACAATAAATACCATACAAAAATAGACTGCAAAGTCGCTGTTTTAAACCAAAAACACGGTCAGAGTTTTTTTTTCCTCATTATGCACTGTGTGGTGCAGGAATTTTTTTATACTGCGCACACTGACCGCACAGACCCATTCTATCACATCTAGGCCTAACAGCCTGTTTCTGCTTGATTTGAGGCGCTAGAATTTAGGCGTACTAGTACGTCAATAACCCCAATGCGTAAGATGTACTAGTACGACCAAAACCCCGAAAGGGTTAAATAAGTAGTTAAAGTTGCATGTCTCATTATTAAGAAATAAGATGTATTGTGGATACATGTGGGAGGATGTGCAAAGCGATAGGTTTTTGTTTGTTTATGTTGGAGATGGAGGAAGTAGGCTGGCTGCCTCCCCCTCCTCCTTGCCGAAGATGGCTCCAGTGAGCTGGTATGGTGTCTGGCTCTTACCTTAACTTTGTTTTATGGGCAGAAAAAGTGTGTTAAGAGGTAAGAGGTGTGCTGTAGATCGATGTTACCATGATATTCTGTGATCTTCAGTGTATCAAAACACTGAGGGTAGGAGTGATGTGGAGAAAATTGGGTGTTAAGAGTGGAAGTGGACCACACCATGTGACTGATATGGTATTGTATGTTACAGTAGAACGTCATTTAGCACGAGATTATGTTGCACGTTACGGTATTGCACGATTTAAGATTTGCGACACATTATCATCTTACATGACGTAAAGATGATATTACACGGTTCGGCAGGAGGGAAAAATTTTGACCGCATGGTTATTTACTGCCTAAGAATCCTCATGCTTTGAGGAAAAGGGAATTTGTTGTTTTCCTTCCTGCAAACTAAGTTTATTCAGATACACGGGGCCAGGAGCTGAGTCTCGACCCCTGCAACTACAATTAGGTGAGTACAGTTACATACATTATCATACATAGCAGCATATGTGAAAATGGATCCAAGTCAGTCTAAAAATCTGTCACTCTGATTTTTTTGGGTTATCCCCCCAACACTAGGGGGAAATTTTTCTAATTAGGGGTTTGAAAAATTTTCCTTTTTAAAAAAAAAAATTTTCTCAAAAGCATTTGTTTTTCACTTTGGGGTTTAAACCCCCCCCGCCCCCACCCACCAGGGACCCCCCCCCCGAAAAGGGGTTTTTCCCCGTAAAAAGGGGTTAAAGATGTGTTTGTGAAAAAAAAAAAAGGTTTTTGACAAATTTAACCCGAAAAAAAGTTTACGGCCATAAGGGGAAATTTATTTGTAACTGATAAAACTAATTTTTTTTTTGATTGACAATGACTGATTTTTTTTTATTAATGATTTGACTGACTAAATGACTACCCCCCGGCTGAATGACGCCCGGCTGACTGCCCCAAAGCTGACGGGGCTGATTTATGACTGACGGGCCACCGAACTTGACGACCTGAATGACGACCTTAGAAAACGGGGGCTCTGAAGGGCTGGCTGCTTACTGAATACATTGACTTACGGGAAACTTGACTTACGAATCCCTTTGGGGCTCTGAATGACCCCCGACTTAGGGCCCCGCGGGGTTTTGAGGGAGGGGGCAAACTTACCCAGCCACGGATCGGAGCTTACTGACCCCGGGGCCACTGGATGACTTTGAAAAACTAAACTTGGCAACGTGCCCTTTTTAAGGGTTGGGTTTGGCTTGGAAAGAGAAAAGGGGGGGGCCGACTGACTTACGGGGTGATTTTTTTTGGCTTACTGAATGATTTGGCTTCCGGGATGCTTGGCGACTTACTAAAAATTTGGGAAAGAAAACGGGGTGGTTTGGGTGCCCCCCCCGGGAAAGCCGGGCGGGCCAACCAGAAAACGACTAAAACTTTGATGGCGGCGACAGGGATGGCGACGCCCAAATGAGGAAAAAAACCTGCCCAAAAGTGGCCCCCGGGGTCTTGGCTCCAATTTTTTACTTTAAAACAAAAAAAACCATACCCCCTCCCCGTAACCCCCCTTTCCCATTTTTCGAACAAGCGCTCCCATTTGGGTAAATCCTATTTTTCTAAATGTTTCTAGAAAAACTTTAATCAAAAACGATAATGAACCAATTCCCTTCTTTTATTTTTGTAACGTTCAAAAAAAAATTTGTTTTTGGGTTTTGAATTTTCCAAATCCCATTGCCTTTATTTAACTTATTTATAAAAAATTTCGGCTTTAAACCTTTAAGCTTATGTCTATTATTATGGTGAGTCTATTTATTTCCATGATATTTTTTGATAACAGCTATTGCCAAGCAATATAAATTAAAAATCTTTTACCCCCAAGACCTTAACCCATCTTTTTACGCGAGTAAAAAAACCAAAAGAAAGTAAAAGGAAACCCTACAAGTGAGTGTATATGGAAACCTTTTAATTGTTTTTTCATGTTTTATAGATTCTGGTGTCTTTTCTTCTCTTATGTGCAGATTTAGGTACTCTTGCTTTTCTATACTTGGGCCCCCCACCCCATAAAAATTTTAGTTTTTTCAAAATTTAAAAAATCCAAAAATTAATTTGTTTGGGAGTAATTTTGAAAATGTTTTGAAAATGTATTTTTTGGGCTAAACGGATTAAAACTATTTTCATTATTCACAAATTGTTCGGTAACGTTTTTACAGCCTTTGAGCAATTAAATTCATAACCAAATTTCATTCAAGCATTTTGTATACCCACTCTGGGTTTCTTCTATCTTCTTTTCCAGTTCTTGTTCTTTTTATTTCTGTATCTCATGGAAAAATGGAACAGAATTCTTCCTCATCAGCATGCGTTAAAGGGAACTAAAGAGGGCAGGGGCAGTAACCCCTTCTCCTGTATACATTACTAAATGTAATAGGAGAAACTTTCGTTTTCCCGGGCCACCCCCGCCTCGTGGGAAAAGGCCGACGTGTTGAAAGGTATTATTTTTCCCAAAAGTTGGCCTCCACCACTGAAGCAGGGTGACCCAAACTATCATCCACACATAATCACTGTCTTTAGAAAGGTTTCCCCCGATACAACAGATGTCACTTCCCAAAAAGCCAATATCCCAACCCTCCTTTAAGTGCACGCACTGTACTTCTCACCTCCCGGACTCCGTCTAGTAACTGTTTTTCCCCGAATCCCTTCACAAAACATTACCCAGCTATGTCCCGGCTGGCACTAAAACCTCTTTTACCCCCTCCCTCCATCCTTTTAAGTTTATTTTACTTAACTACCATCTCCAGGAAAGGTGATCCAAAAGAATACATATTCATTCAAATTATCATCCTCAGAAGTGTGATGACATCACAATCAGATTACCCCGCTTTTCTTTCATCACCCCTCCCTCCGTATAGGCATTGCCCCTTTCCCGCCTCCAGGACTTAAGTCTAGCTAACCAGTTCCTGAATTCCTTATAAAGAAACCCTTTCTCACACTCAACAGAAGTCATAAATATATTTCAGTTATACTCTACAATTAAGCAAATAGCCTATTATTCAATGTTGACATTACATTAATGAATATAATGATAATGCTTACAATCTTATATACAAATACTGTACCTTCTATGTAATTATGTGACCAAACTAATTTTTTCCTCATTATTTAGTAATGATATTTAAGATTTGTAGCTTTGCAATAGGTGCATAACTGCAACTTTTGAAAAAGTGATGATTTATTATGAGTAAAGAAAATATAGTGGTTTGTTTTTACCTCAGTGGCAGTCTCCAGCCAAGGGAGGAAGTGGCAAAGAAGAAACACATTCACTATTATTCATTCAAGTGCCTCTTGCCAAGTGTTTGACATCACAATTCAGATTACACTCTGACTGCAACATCCAGCCCCTCATCAAGAGTGCTGGTAGTGCCTTCATACCTATGGCACTGAGAGTATCCAGCTAACGAGTTTCAGGAAGCTGTTTGTAAATGTTACCTTGCACACACTCCAGCAGAATATCTATTAAAATAATTTGTTGCCATTTCTACTTCTAAAAAATAATATTATCTACAAACTGAGAACTAACCTTTGGAGCCGAGAAGTATTGAGGTAGATGTAATAATCATGCTTTGGTTCCTGAGGTACAGGTAAGAATCGTCATTGCCTCTTTGCATCATGCCAAATCCAGTCAATATCTTGGACTTCTTCTTGTTGAACCCATAATCCAAGAGCAAAGGTACAGTATAGATCATCTTCCCTTGGGCATCTTGATGAAGTAACCTGTTTAATTTAGAAATACTTTTAACACAAAATTTTAAAACAAAGAAAGGTGCAAATTTACCAAGCTAATATCGGACAAGTATGCATTGTGACTTTTTATTTTGAAGTATTCATGGATTATAAAATAACATATATACATGAAATTTTTTTTTTTTTCAACAAGTGGCCTTTTTCCCACCGAGGCAGGGTGACCCAAAAAAGAAAACCCCCCAAAAAAAGAAAATATTTTCATCATCATTCAACCCCTTACCTCACTTTTTCATAATCACTGTCTTGCGAGGCGCTCAGTTTTCACAGCTGAGAAAAGTCCCTCCCAACTGTCACTATCCCAGCCCCCTCCTTTAAAGTGCCATTGTACTTCCCATTTCCAGGACTCAAGTCCAACTAAATCAATTAACGGGGTTTCCCCCGAACCCCTTTTACAAAATATTACCCTGCCCCACACCCCAAACAGCTCGTCAGGTCCCCAAAACCATTCGTCTCAACCCCACAACACGCTCACACATGCTTGCTAAAAATCCAAGCCCCCCACAAAACCTCCTTTACCCCTCCCCTCCAGCCTTTTCGGGGGCGGCCCTACCCCCCCCTTCCTTCCCCATTATTATTATTATTATAATAAAAAGGGTAAACCACGGGGTCATACAGCGCAGCAGGGCAGGGCAGGATGCAGGGGGAAAGGGTTGTAAAAAGGGGGAGGGGGGGGTTAGTAGGGTATGGAGTGCAGCAGGGTAATTTGGGGGGTGGGGGGATAGAGGGTAGCAAAAGGTTTAGGTAGAAGGGACTGAGGGAGTGCTAGAGGCATAATCTTCAGAGTTTGTGTAGTAAATTGGGTTTTCAAAAAGTAAAAAAAGGGGGCAGGTTTAAAGGGGGGCCCCTCAGCAAAAAGGGGGAAAGGGAAAAAAAAGGGGCCGGGGGAAGGGGACTTTTGAGGTAAATTCTGGGCCCTTGATAGAGTGGGCAGCCCCCCCAGAATATGGCGAACAGATACCGGAAACCCGACAATGTCACAGAGGGGGACGGGGGGGCCTCCCCAAAACCCGTGAGTAAGGGGAGTGGGCCAATGCGAAGATGGGGGGTGTAGTCTCCCAACCCCAAATTTGGGGACAAAACGGGCCAAAAACCCCTTTCTCCGGTTTAAAAAAATGAAATTTGTTATTTAGCAGGTCAAAAGTTTTCCCGGGTGAAAAAGGGGGGTAAATGACAAAAAAATATCCGTAATGGAACACCCTCTATAAAAACCCCAAGGGGCAAGTACTGCTGACCGCGCAGCGTCTCCCCTGTTCCCCTTGCCCTGTCGTCAACATGACCCGGGGGCCCAAAAAAAAACAATATCTTTGTTTTTCTAGAGAAGGGCCCCAAAGTTGGATACGAAGAACTGGGGGAGAGGTGTATCAAATTTTCGATAGCCTGTAAAGCACAAAGGGGGGTCTGAAACGACCCCAAAGGGGGGGCACAGGCATAGATGCAATACGGTAAAATCCCAAGAATGGCATAAAATTTTACCCTAAATATGCTGGAGGATAATAGATGCCCCGCGATGCTGTCTAAAACCCGCTGCGAATCCTACGCCGCAGATGATTTTGAACCACGGTGCACTGCAATGGCATGGAATGAAAAGGAAGTGGTCTAGAAAAGAACAGGCCGGGTAGTTGGGTTTAAAGGCAGAAGGGGAAAAAAACAGACACGGACAGGGAAAGGGAATTTTCCGGGGGGGGGGGGAAAAAGGGGTCCCCCAAAAGAACATAGAAAGGGGTAGCTGAAAGGGGGGAAAAAAAGCGAATGAGAGAAGAAAAGGGGGAAATAAACAGGGTTAGAAAAAAAGAGCGTCTACTAACATCTGTAAAAATCCTATACAGGGAAAGGGGTTTGGGGGGTTTTGGAGGAACTTTTAAAAGGGGAAGGCAATGTGCATCACACACGGAAAAGGGGGGGAATTTTCCCTCCATGGGGCCTAAAAAAAGGGAAAAAAAAAAAGCCCCAAAGGGAAAAAAGCAACCCCCGGGGATAGGGGGAAACGGAAAAATAACGGGGGGGCCGAATATATCTGGTCACCATAATCAATTTTCCCCCATAAAATTAGGGGGTGAATGGGGGAAGGAGAGTTCTACAATTTAGCCCCCTGAAAGATGTGCTGGGGTTTTTAAAAAGGTTTCCCCGCCGGTTTAAAAATTTCCTTCAGAGAGGTAATGTGAGGTTTCCGGGAAAAACGGTCAAACGGGGCCAAAAAACCCGACTACACGTTCCCGGGGGTATTCCGGGAAGGAAAAGGATGGGTCAGAGACCACTGAACGCTAGAAAAAATAATTTGGGGGGCCCGGGGAAAAAATTTAAAAAACCCCGGGGGGGCCCAATGGGGAAACCCCGGGGTTTACGGCATGCTGGAGGAAAATGAAAAGGGGGTGACGGGCAGCACCTGCCCAAATTGCGTCATCAACAAAAACGGTGACCAAAAAATTGGAGGGGGGAAAAAAAAATGCCAGATTTTTATAGAAAAGGGAAAAATTTTTTTCCGGAAAAAACCCCCTGGGGGCCCAAATTAAAAATCCAAAAGCACTTTAAAAAAACCCGGACCGGAAATTCTTTTTTAAAAAGGGGCCCTTTAAAGGGAAAAAATGGTGGGCCCCCTCAGAGGAAAGGGGAGGGGGGGGGGCCCCAAAGATATTATCCCCCCAAGTTGTTTTCATTTTTAAAAAGGTAAAAAAGGGGGTTTCCGGGTGGTTTTTGGGCAAAGGCATTGAATATTTCCCAAAACCAAAAAAGCTTTAAAAAAACAGCCCTTACAAACCCTAGATTTTGGGGGAAGAGACACGGCTTTCAATCCACATCAAACGCTTTTAAACCCGATGTTTCCATCAAAACTGCATGGGGGCGAGGGATGGTAGGGGGTATCACCCTGCCCCGGGTTTTGTAAAAAGGGAAAACAAAGCATTTTTCCCTACAAGAACCCCTTTGTACCATAAAAATTTAAAAAGGGGGTTGGGGAAGCAAGAGCAGACTGATGAAAAATGCTGTAGCATAGAATATGCATCCCGCGGGCCCCGGGTCCCAAAATGAGGGCCGGGGAGATGTTGCCCCCATTTTAAAAAGGGGGAAAAGGCACATTATAAGTTTTCTTCTCTGAAGAAAAAAACCCGGGGTTTTTTAAACCCCGGGGAGATTTAAAGAAGAAAGGAACAAGAGGAAGGCGGGACCCCCTAAAAATGAGAACCAGAGGGACCCCCAAAATTTCAGGGAAAAAACAGAAAGAGGGTGTTTTTATACGACGGGGGAACCTAAAGAACGGGGCCCCCGGGGGTTTGGGGGGGAAAATTTTACCCCCAATTTTTTTTTTGGGGGCTGCACTCATCGGGGGCCAAGTGACAGTGAAACGTAATCCCACCCAGCAAGGGGTTTCATCACATATGACAGGCAAAAAAAATTTTTCCTTTTGGGCAAAAAAAAGGGGGTTCTCTTTTGGTTCTTTATATCGGTACCACCCCACGGGGCGCTTTCAAACGTTGCCCGAGCACAAGCAGGAGACCACCAAGGCAGCATTTTGAGAATGCTTGCCCGGGTTTGGGGGATGGGGGAAAGGGCTGGGGTTAAGGGCCCGGGGGAGAAAAAGAAAAAAACCCCACAATGGGGGAAAAGGGAAAGGGGCCTTTAAAAAAAATAAGATGTGCATAAAGGTCCCAATTCGCCCGGTCAAATTCCCCAAGGGGAAAAAAGGGGGTGGAAATAAGAAAAGGGGAAAAGGGGGGGTTGGGGGAAAGATCGCCTGTAACTCCCCGGAGTACATACCAGGTGAAGTTGAGGACAGGGAGGAAGACAAAGGGGAATTATGCAAGGAAAGAATGAGTTCGGATCAAAAATTTGGGGGGGTCCCCCCTTTGGGAAAAAAGGGGGGGGCAAGAAAGGGCCCCCAACTGAATGTTCGGGGGGACAGTCACCTCCCGGGGGAAAAAAATGTTTCGTTAAAAAAACCCTTTTAACAAAAGGGGGGGGAAAAAGAAACCAGAAAAGCAACATCTGGGATGGGTTTTCCCCAGGGAAAAAAATACAAAAAAAAGAGGGATACCACTTATTCAATGGATTAAACCCATTGTAATGTGAGAGGAATGAACAAAAAAGCGATTTGGGATGGGGAAAAACCCGTGCAAAGAAAAAACTTTTGTTAAGGTTTTCCCTGGAAAAAAGGGTCCCCCGAATATAAAAAACATAGCCCCCCAAAAAAGGGGGGGGGAAAAGCAGAGGGTTTTTAATTTTGGGGGTTTTTTAAACGAAATCCAACAGGAAAAAAATGGGGGAAAAAAACCTGAAGCTCACCCCCCGGGTTTCCCCCCGAGGCCTCGGATATTCCACTTTCAAAAAGCCAAATTTTTTAAGAGAAAATCAAGTGGGAGAGGTATCCCATTGGGGGTTGGGGTTTGAAAAATCCACGTTTGGAGGCAGCGGAAGACTTGTAAGCAGCGAAGGATAGGGGAAAAATGGGAAGGAAGGAGGGGTGTAGCGGAGATGAGGAGGGGGGAAGGGGAAAAGGGGGGGGGGTCCATCAACGTTTAAATCTCCGTAATATATTTTGGGGAAAAAGCTTCCAGTTTTCAAAAAAAAGACAGGGGGGACCACATTAGAGATGGAAGGGGGGGGGAAACCAAAACGGGGGGCTTGGACTGTCCCAAAAAGGGGGTGAGGAAATGGAAGAGGGGAAACCCGAAGGGGTTTGGGAGGGGCAGGAGGGAAGCAACCAGGAAGGGGGGGAGGAAGAAACTTGGGAGGGGAAAGGGGGGTGAAGGTATAAAAGGGGGGGGATGAACCTCCACACCGTAAAAGAACTATTGGGGGGGGGAAAAAGGGGCAGGGGCTAAGGGGGTTTTCGGGGTGGAGAAGGGAAGGAGAGGAGAGAGGAAAATTTTAAAAAAGGGTTTTTTTTTCCCCGGGTTTTTTGAAAAAAAAGGGGGGGTGGGGGAGGAGGTGGGGGTAGGGTGTAGACACAAAACTGCAAGTGAGTAGGGGAAAACGGTGAGGGGAGGGGGCCAGTGGGGAACCCGGGCCAAGAACAGCAAAAAAATTCAAGACAGGGGGGACTGGGGGTGGGGGGACCACAGAGGAAGCCACGGGATTTTGGGGCCCCGGGGTTTTGGGGGTCGTTTGAACAGAAAATTAGGAAAGGGGGGTCCCCCGAAGGGTAGATGGGCAGCCATAGAAAAGAGAAGCCTTTTGCCTTTTTGGGGGCCGGTTTCCCGCCATTTAGGTAAACCTGGCAACAGCGAGAGTAAGATGGATGCGCCCCACGACAGTTAAGGCAAGGGGGGGGTAGACTACAAGAAGGATTGGCATGGTTGTGGCCCCAAACTGGGCTTTTGGGGTGGACCGCAATATTTCGGGGGCCAAAAAGCCAGCGTTTCTCCCTTTTTCGGTGTGGGGGGTCCCTTTTTAAAAATTTGTGGTGACCCCCAATTTTAACCAAGGGGGGAAAAACACAGCAGCCCGTTAAGCGACAATATTGCAAGGATATCGTTTTTGCCGGCAGGCAGAAAGGACAAAAGTGTCAACTTTTATGGGAAAGGGGCCTGGGGCTCAAGCTGCCCCCGAATGTCATCACCACATTTTTTGGGAAAATTTTTTGGGGCAATGGTTTGGGGTAGAATAACGGGCCCCTACAAGTGTTGAGAGAATGATTTTTTTTTAAACAGGAGAGATTTTTAATGGGCAGAAAGATCAGGCTTTTTCAGCTTTTTTCCCACATGGCGCAGGGTGCCTTACCAATACTATGATCGGAAAGATAGGTAGTAAAAGAAGGGTCCCCAGCGAAAAAAAGTCCATTGTGTAGTGAAATACAGTGGTCCCTGGGTTTTTTCCCCAAAATTCTTCCCCGAATGCTGCTCAAAAATAACCAAACAAATTTATTCCTTAAGAAATAATTACGTAGGTTAGTGTATTTCAGACCCCCTACACTTGCAACAGAAAAGAAAAAACACTTACATAAATGTTGAGTTTGGGGATGCACGAAACCGAGGGACCACTGTATAGCATTTAAGGGGAGTGCGTGATGAGCTGGTCCTTTCGGGGGATGAGAAGGAAGAAACGGCACATGTAAGGGTTTGGGGGGTTTTAAAAAGGGGGGCCAGAATTGGTCCGCGGAGGGGGAAAAAAAACCCAAAAAAGCCGCCCCCATAGAGGAGAAGCCAAGCGGGTCAGAGAAGAGCAAAGGTCAGACGTATAAAAAACCGTCCCCCGGGGACCTGAAGTAGGTGAAAAACCGGCACCAGCGAGAGGTACGGGGGGTTTTGGGAAAATGTCAAAGAGTGGTCCGATAACGGGCCGGGTCAGAACAAGGTGGGGGAACAGGGGAAGGGGGCCCCCGGGGGGGGGGTTTACGGATTGGCCCCCCCCTGGGTTGGGGTTTTTATTTTTTTTTTTTAAAAAAAAAGAAGAAAAAAAAAAAAAAGAAAAAAAAAAAAAAAAAGGGGGGAAAAAGGAGGGGAAAAACTCCTGGGGGAATGAAAAAGGGGGAAAACCCCTCCAAAAACCCCAAAAGGCCTCCCGCACCCAAGTAGGCGTGCGGGGGGAACCAAGCCAAACCCCACCCTTCATGCCAGTAAACCCCGCAATCCAGGATAGCAACCCCCACATCCACCAGCCACCTGGGGAGAAAAAAGAAGGGGGGCCCCCCCCCCACCACAAAAAATACCTCCTTCGGCCACCACCCCGGAATCCAAAAATAGCCCCAAAAAGATACACCCACCCCCAAAGACACCCAAAGCCCCCCCCCCCAGAAGACCGGGGGAAAGATCGGGGGCATCCCCAGGCAACCCCGATTCCACAGAAAAAAACCCCCCCCAAAAAACCTAAAAAAAAGGGGGTGGACTGGGGCCCCTTTCCCCACCTAGGAACCAGAATGCCTGTGGAGAGAATCTCACGGGTTTAAAAAAAAGGGAAGGCAAAAGGGGGGGGGGATAAAGGGGGGGAAAAAGGGAAAAAAGGGGGGGGGGGAAAAGGGAAGGGGGGGAGGGGGGGGTAATTAGGTTCAGTCTGAGGACCTTCCCTACAGATTTATACGCCTCCAAGTCATTCTACTTTGATCCATTCTTTTAAATGACCAAACCACCTCAAAAACCCCCCCTTCAGCCCTCTGACAAATATTTTTGTCTCCACACCCCCCAATTTCCCCCTTTCCCCAATTTTTTTTGCAAAATTTTTTCACCACACACCCCCAGAAGGACATCTCCCCCTCCAGCCCCCTCCCCCTGCAGCATTTGCAACCCATGCTTCCACCCATATAAGAGTGTTGGTACCACCCCTTTTTTTAATTTTTCTTTGCCTCCATGGATAACGTTTTTTTTTTTCCCCAAAATACCCCCACCACTCCCCTTTTTGCCACCAAGTGCCTCCCCCTACTGGAAAACTCCTGCTCATCCCCAGACTTGGTAGATCAATTGTCTGGGACTTTGTTTTATAACAGTGAAGTTCTTTTTCCCCCTAACACCCCCTCATCCAGCCCATGGACCCGGGAGGTCATTTCAACTTCAAAAAATCTACCCCAAAGCGTGTTTCAAAGGGGGCTTTTTGTGACCCCCAGACATAATTTGACCCCCCGAGAGTTCTGGGGCCCCCTTCAGTATCCTCCATTGCATGCCTTTTTAAAAGGGGGGGCTTGGGGGGGGGGGGTTCCCGGGCTTTTAACTCTGCTTGGGGGAAAAATTTTTGGGGCCCCCTTGGTGTCCAAGAGAGGGGGAAGGGTTTGGGGGACCCCGACCCCCCCCCGACCCTCTGCCTTTGTGGAATCTATTGTGGGATTGGAAGTCCCCCGGTTTTGGGGGGTTTGTGGCAGGATGTGGGGAAAAGTTGGTTTTGGGGGGCCACAGGGGGAAAAACTAACCACTGAAAAAGTGCAAGACTTTAATTAACAGCCCCCCCACAACTGAGGAACTTTTTCAGAAAGGGGGAAAGGGGGGAAGGAGGGGGCTTCTTCCCGTGATTAACCCCTTTTGGGGTTTTGGGGCCCAAGAGTCAGCTTACGCGCCAGGGTTTTCATCGTACTAGTCGCCCAAATTCTAGCACCCTGAAATCAAAGAAACAGGGTGGTAGGCCTAGATGTGAAGAATGGGGCGGGGCAGGGGGCAGTATAAAAAAAACCCACCCCCAGTGTAATGAGGAAAAAAAAAAATTTACCATGTTTTTTTGGGTTTTAAAAAAACGACTTTTCAA
>WNWK01025737.1:0-28211 GCA_009830355.1 Cherax destructor
ACAAGGTACAGTATTCCCCCACCCTCATCCTCATCCACATATCTGATATAAACAGAGATGTGCCACAGCCCCGTGTCCTTTTGCTGATAAACCAAAATTTAGACAGAATCATCCAATGAGGACACAAAAATCCCAGGGACAAAAAGCCCTGGCCCCCAAAAATAATATGAATTTAAAAGAAGACAAATTTTAATATTGGGAAAACTAGAGGAAACAAAGCCGGATGGGAAAAAACAAATTTAGGGATGACATGCCAAATTTTCTTTTAAAATCGCTTTTTTTAATGGAATATTGTTATAATTAACGGCCCCTTTTAAGGCGGGAGAACTGTAGACCTGGAGAATATACAGAAAAACTTTCAATGCACATACAGGTACAAAAAACACCTAATTTACTGGAAATGTTTAAGATTTTGACCTGTGTTCCTTGGAACACAGGCGAGAAAGATACATGACAATATACATTTGGGAAATCGTGAGGGACTAGTCTTAAATCTGCACACTGAAATCACTCGAAAGCAAAGACTCGCACCCGCTGCAACATCCCCTTCCCAATAAAAAGAAAGTCTATGAGTCTAAGAGACAACACAGTAAGTGTCAGGAGCCCAAGACTGTTCAACTGCCTCCCAGCATACATAAGGGGAATTACCAAGAGATACCTGGCTGTCTCAAGAGTGAGCGGACAGGCACCCAACCGGCTGTGCTTCGTTGTTTGGGTGCGCCAGCTGTAACAGCCTGATTGATCAGGCCCTGATCCACCGCGAGGCCTGAATGGACCGGGTCGCAGGGGCGTTGACCTCGAAACACCCTGCAGGTATGCAGAAGACAAAGGGCGAGAGGATCCATGCTGAATACCCTCTGATGAAGTGATTTCATGCCCCAAAGGGGAGTCCCGCTTACAGCCCAATGGGGGGGTATCCCATGACAGGGAATCCCTATGACAGGGCATCCCATGACAGGGACATCCTATGACAGGGGCACGGTGTTTCAACCCATTTGAGACATTCCTGCCCAGCCTGAGTACAAGAACGACTCAGGAGATTCTCTGGAGGTGTGTTCAACACATGACGTCATGAGCAGTTTGACATACATAGGTTAAAAGACAGTATATATAGGCGGAGTGACACATGAGGACCTAAAGAATGTCATATTGGGATGAGGAGAAGTATACAATGTGATCACGTGACTCCTGTGATGTTGGGTAGGTGGTGCTTTGTCTGGTTGAGTATCATGTATGGTAATGAGGTTATGTTGTCTCTGTTGCTGACGTTTTGATGTTCGTTCAGGGAGACCGAAAGATTTCTGATTGTTTCGCCTACATATTTCTTGGAACAGTATCACATGGGATGGTGTAGACGCCCACTGCGGAAGTTAGTGTGGGGTCACGTTTCATGGTGAGGTCTTTGATAAATGATGTGTTTATGGTGGAAACATTTATTTGCTCTTAGCAAGTACCTGGCGAGTATTGTTGCCACATCAACACATGAGAGTACTAGTACTATGAACTGCTTAGAGGACTGTTCCATGGGGATTTGTTTAGGATAGTTTCTGCCTAGAGTCTACAATCCTAGATGAAGATGGAAACTGAAGGCGTATGAAAGCTTGTGGTAAGTAGATACATTCTCCTTCAAGGACACATAAGCATACTTTATACTCAACCAGGATAAAGCACCACCTACCTAACAACATAGGAGCCACGTGATCATACTGTCTACCTGTCCTCATCAGGTCACTATATGTCACTCACACCTCACTCACCGTCCATATATACTATTTTTTTAACTTCTGTATGTTAGAAGTGATCAAGGTCCCAGGACTGAAATGTTTTCTTAATATGTCCTAGTGTTTGTTTACATGTCTTTCTAAACCAACTTGTTTGTATCTATGTTATGCAGGATTTTGCATGACATGAATATACGTAAATATATGGATAGTGGAGAAGAACATAATAATAATGTATAACCTCTGGATAAATGTCAACCATAATTTTAGAAATATGCTATGTTTTTGTGGGTACCTACACTAACATGTTGCCTTGCTTTGCAGGTGTAGTACACTCAGGTTACTACTAGTTTTTTGTGAAATAGGTCTGATTTTTTTTTTTTGAGTTATTAGTAACCATAATTTTTCTGGGAACTAATTTACCTTACAGGTGCAATATTGCTGATTTTTATTGTTATTATCACCAGTATTTTGGGAAACAATTTGCCTTTGCAGTGCAATAACCCAGGTTTTCCTTGTTTTGTGTGCAATATTGCTGATTTTTAAGGGTGTTAATAATACACATTTTTGGGTGCATAATTTACAATTGCAGGTGCTATATTGCTGATTTTTAAGGGCGTTATTAATACACATTGTTATTAATACACATTGGCAATATAGCTGGTTTTATTGTTATTAATAACTAATTTTTGAGATATTTTTCCTTGGCAGGTGAAATAGCTCTATTTTTCTGCCAGGGTTTTGTGCAATCCTGTTTAATTTTAGGGAGTTACATGATACTTACTCCTTGTGTTTTTAATAATCATTTAGTGTTGGTGCTTTTCTGTGTGATTTATTATTTTATATAAGTTTGTGGTAGATAGCAAGTGAAAATGTCTCACAGTGGTGGCATTGCTGGGGATGAGGTGGGTGATGGAGGAAACCCTGGTTTAGGTTCCACTGTTAGGAACCTGGATAGGGAAGAAGAACTTTCTGAGGTTGAAATTAGCCATAATTGAGCAACAGTTGCCTCCAAGGTGTCGCATGTGTGTGGTGTCTGCTCCACACCTAGCCCTCTGGTAGCGAAAACCCTCTTACCCAACAAGATGGAGGGTAACCGGCGAAGTTCATACAGTTTGTGTTGAACTACTACAGGGATCTTTATTGGATCACAACGTAGACGTTCTTCCCTACAAATTCTGCGAGACGTATATAAGATCGCTAACCATGACATCTATGGCGTGTCCGTGAACGGTGCATCCGGGTGTTTGTTAAGTTCACATCTTCTACAGTGTATGAAGAGATTGTTCAACGGTATCAAGATCAACGGTGTCAAGTGACTCCTGATGTTTTGGGAACGTGGGGCTGGCAGTGATGTCCCCCACTTTTGGGTCATGTCACATGATCTGGTGTGTTTTGCTTCTCCAGGACTTTTTTTAATTTTTTTGGATCACCACTTGGAATGACATGTAGGTGCCGGCCTGGTAGGTCCACCTTTTGAGGGTCTTTGGTGATGACTCCAATGTTTTATGGCCACAATCCCGCCAACAAAATTTATGTGATTATTCACCCGGTAAATAGTCACATGCTCTCCTGATTCTGGCAGAGGTGTGTCATGGGGAACCAGTTTTGTTTACTAAAGATTGCAGTGAGATGGGGGTGGTTATGTGATCTTTCTTTCTATAGAATTTAATAAGTAAAATTTGTTCTCTTTCTTTTCACTACTCTTTGATAGTGTTCCTGTTTCAAAGTTTTGTGGTGTCATACATATTTTTAATCTGTCTTACAACATTACTGATATGTATCGAGGTAGATCGGAAATCAATAGTTGTGATACTTAGCACTTGTGTTTGTTATTAAATGGCACTCTTAGGGTAGTATGTACAAAGTTCACTCTTTACATTATACGGTTGCTTGTTGTAATTTAGGTAACGCATCAACGCCAGTGTGTGGGCAGCACTGTGTTGTGATGGTGCCTTTTCTCTAACATAGTTTTGTCAGAGCGTGACTGTGGGCCTGTTTGGCATAGAACTTGATCACTTTTATGTTAGGCGAGTTTCACATGTCCACAGTCTAGCAGCCCAGTCTGCTTCATTAATATTTTCTTATGAGCAGTGCCAAACAGTCCATGATTGTCTGCCAGTAATTCTCAGTTATAATGTTTATGTTCATTTTTTCCCTTTTGCCTTTGCTTTTCAAAACATCATGTCACATGTTCAAGAATTAACACAGCAACCAAAAATGACATCTATCTAGAAAGGTGTTTCTGGATCTGCAACAAGGATGTGGAACTATGGACAGATATCAGGAAAGCACTCAGGAGGTTAATAAACAATAAGCATGAAAAAAAGGAGGAACTATTGAATAGTCTACCCGGTATGGGAAGATAGGAGAGGAGTAAAGTCTAACACACAGAATGCCCAGTCTACAACAACTGATCCAAAAATAAACAGTCACCCACCGAAAAAAACACAGGTGGCAATAAAATCAGCTAGTCCAGTCCACAGCCCTAGGGCGGACCCAGACCCAGCCCCCAGCCATAGTGAAAATCCGGATTTGATTACAGACTCCTCCACAGCCACCACAGTCATAGCCCCTAGTACAGATATAGTAGGGGAGTCTCCTTACAGGGAAAATGTTACCCAATGTCATCAGATGGTGGTGTCTCGGGTTTGGCTGTGGTGGACTGTGGTGCAGATCTAGGATCTGCACAGACTAGAATACATCCAGCACGAATTGTACCAAGCCAAATCCAAATGGTGCAAATACTATGTTTGGGGCATCTGTAAACACGGAATATCAGGGCAAACGAATGGGACATGTAACTTTGAGCATCCCAAAAACTGCCGTGACCTCCTGTCTAAAGGAATGTGTCGTTTAACCTCTTGCAAATTCTTCCACCCTGAGATGTGTCATTCTTCAATCTTTGAAAAACAATGTTACAATACAAATTGCTCCGCATACCACCGACCAGGAGGCACATACCCCATTCAACAAACCAAAGTAGTTATGGTAGTTATGAAAACCCCCCCCAAAGTGATTTTTAGGGGTAAGAAACGAAGAAAGAAAATGGAAAGAGGTAACCAAAATAGTCCACCACCTTGGAGCCTTGTTAGACTGGAGGCTCAGCCAGTGGACCCTCCGGACTCACAACTACTGATGCCAACAATGAAATCCCCAACAAACATGCAACACAACCTCATTTATATATGCTATATACAGGGTCTTAAGCCATCTACCAACAACAAAATTCCTTTCATTAGTGGACTTCTAGGGAGTCAAATGCAGTGTTTGCAGCCTTCACAGAGACCCACGCAAAAGATTACTTTGACAGTGAAATATGGATACCTGGGTACAACCTTTTCAGATGCGACAGAAGGAACAGGCAACAAGGAGGGTTGGCCTGTATGTCAAAGAGTCGCTCATTTGCACAGAGATACTGAACACCACAAATGATGTAGTTGAAGTTCTGACAATAAAAATCGAGAACCAAAACCTAGTCATTGTACTTGCATATAAGTCACCAGATGCAACTTCCCAACAGTTCAAAGAACTATCAAAAATTGACTCCTGTCTGGAAAACCTTCAGCCCCATCCCCAAACATCTTGCTGCTTGGTGACTTCAATCTTAGACATACAAAATGGAAGAAAATAGCAAATAATGTTGTAGCAGAAATAATCCCTGGCAGCTCAGATGAAAAGTCACACACACACATGAGCTGCTGAATTTCTGCAACAAACACACCCTAAGTCAGCAGATAGTGGAGCCAACGAGACTAGAGAACACACTAGACCTTATCTTCACAAATAATGAGGACCTGGTAAGAAACATAACAATATAAAAACAACAAATTCTGATCACAATGTAATCGAAGTCCAGACGTACATGCACAGGAGTCCTGATCAGTAAAACGATATAGCTATGAGGGTACCTTTACCAAATTCAACTTCAACAACAAGAACATCAACTGGGATCTGGTAAACTATGCCCTAAATGAAACATGTTGGGAAGATATCTAAATATTACATGGACCCTAACCAGTGCCTTGAAAAGATCAACCTTCTGGTAGCTGAAGTATGTTCAAGGCATATTCCTCTACGAAAAAGAAAAGAAGTAAACAGAGAGAGAGAGACGCTCCTATACAGGAGAAGATGAAGAATCACTGAGCTCCTCAAGAATGCCAAACTATCTGATTCACGGAAGGAAGCGCTAACCAGGAAATGGAAAATATTGAGATAAAATTAAAGGACTCATCAGGATCCAGGAGAGTCAAGAGGAGTTAAAAGCGAGTAATAAAATTGAAAGAAATTCGAAATATTTCTTTTCATATGCCAAAACAAGGCAAAACCACTTCTAGTATAGGGCCCCTGCTCAGACAAGACGGATCTTACACACATGACAACAAAGAAATGAGTGAGATACTGAAATCTCAATATGACTCTGTGTTCAGCGAACCACTAAACCGTCTAAAGATAGACAATCCAAACAATTTTTTTCATGAATGAGCCTCAAACCCTGCCAATGTATGCCAAATTTTGACATAACCCTAACTCCTCTAGACTTTGAGAAAGCCATCGACGACATGCCCATTCACTCAGCCCCAGGTCCAGACTCGTGGAACTCTGTGTTCATTAAGAACTGCAAGAAACCCCTCTCACAGGCCCTAAGTATACTATGGAGAAGGAGCTTAGACACAGGCGAGATTCCACAGCCACTAAAAACAACGGATATAGCCCCACTCCATAAAGGTGGCAGCAAAGCAGTAGCTAAGAACTATAGACCAATAGCCTTATCGTCCCATATCATAAAAATCTTTGAAAGAGTTCTAAGAAGCAGGATAACAAACCACCTGGACTCTCAAAAATTGCACAACCCAGGACAACATGGTTTCAGAGCAGGTCGCTCCTGCCTCTCACAACTGCTAGACCACTATGATATGGTCTTAGATGCTCTGAAAAACAAGCAGAATGCAGATGTAGTATTCACAGATTTTGCAAAAGCCTTTGACAAGTGCGATCATGGTGTAATAGCACACAAAATGCGTGCTAAAGGGATAACTGGCAAAGTAGGCAGATGGATCTTCAACTTCCTAACCAATCGAACACAAAGAGTAGTGGTAAACAGAGTTAAATCGGATGCTTCCATAGTGAAGAGCTCTGTCCCACAAGGCACAGTATTCGCATCTGTCCTGTTCCTCATCCTCATATCAGACATAGACAGAGATGAAACCACAGCACTGTATCATCCTTTGCAGATGATACTAGGATCTGCATGAAAGTGTCATCCATTGAGGACACGGCAAATCTCCAAGAAGATATAAACCAAGTTTTCCAATGGGCAACAGAAAACAATATGATGTTCAATGAAGACAATTCCAACTACTTCGTTATGGAAAACTGGAGGAAATAATAGCTAGGACTGAGTATATTACAAACTCCAATCACACAATAGAGCAGAAAAGTAATGTGAAGGACCTGGTGGTAATGTCCGAAGACCTCACCTTCAAGGACCACAACAATGCCACTATTACAACTGCGAGGAAACTGATAGGATGGATAATGAGAACATTCAAGACAAGAGATGCCAAGCCAATGATGATCCTTTTTAAATCACTTGTTCTCTCTAGGCTAGAATACTGCTGTACATTAACATTCCCATTCAAGGCAGGTGAAATTGCAGATCTAGAGAATGTACAGAGAACCTTACTGCACGCATAAGTTCCATCAAACACCTTAACTACTGGGAACGCCTGGAAGCACTTGACTTGTACTCACTGGAGTGCAGGCGAGAGAGATATATCATAATCTACACCTGGAAGATTCTGGAGGGACTGGTTCCTAATATGCACACAGAAATCACTCCATACGAAAGCAAAGACTTGGCAGTTGGTGCAACGTACCCCAGTGAAAAGTAGGGGCGCCACTGGTACACTAAGAGAAAACACAATAAATGTCCGGGGCTCAAGACTGTTAACAGCCTCCCACCAGCCATTAGGCGCATTACCAGTAGACCTCTGGTTGCCTTCAAGAGGGAGCTGGACAGATACCTAAAGTCAGTGCCAGATCAGCCGGGCTGTGGTTCGTACGTTGGACTACGTGCAGCCAGCAGTAACAGCCTCTGTTGATCAGGCCCTGATCCACCAGGAGGCCTGGTCGTAGACCGGGCCGCGGGGACGTCGATCCCCGGAATGCCCCAAAGGTAGACTCAGCCAGGTAGCGGTGTCCGTGGGACCCCGCTAGCAGAGGAGACCTATGGTCTAGGGGTGGGGGTATCATGCAGGTTCTGCATGACATGAATATACGTAAATATAGATAGTGGAGAAGAACATAATAATAATAATGTATAACCTTTTGGATAAATGTCAACCATAATTTTAGAAATATGCTATGCTTTTGTGGGTACTGTTTAAACTGGGATACCTAGGAGGCCTAATTTTACAGGTGATTTTTGTAACAATCTACTACCAAGGTGTATTCCATGACTGTTATTACCAAGTCTTTTATTTAGTAGAATCAGTCTGTTCTTGAAGGCAAATTTTATTACTTTATTGTCCTCAGGCTGGTTGTTGATATACGCTCTTTTCTGATCAAACTTCTGGTTTGCTTCCTTGAGCAACCCCAAAGCCAAACTGGCTTGGTACATCATGGCCCATCATGGCCGTCTCTGAGCAAATACTTCGGCCAGAGGCGGTCATGAAGAAGCCGGCGATGAGTGTTGTCCACGGTAATAGGCCCATTTCTCAATCTTCATTTCAGGGCACAAAAATTGCTAACGAACCTTGAGATCTACAATAGGAGAGTTTCTTCAACTCTGAACTAGCCATTAATTTTAAATGTTGGTGTCTTATTCCAGTGTAGCCCCAGTGACAAAGGTAGGAACGACATATTTCAAATCTCCTGTAAGGCTGGAAAACATTAGGAAGTATTTCCATAAGACACCTGCTGTCTATTTTTACCATCAGTAAAATAGGACCTGGGTGTTAGTCTTTATTTCTACCAGTACATGTACATGTATACAGACCATAGCTGACATCAATAACATACTACTATATAGAAAGCCCCTTGTTAGGTCAGTTTTGTCCCAGGATGCGACCCACACCAGTCGATTAACACCCAAGTACCCATTTTACTGATTGGTGAACATAGACAACCGGTGTAAAGAAACACATAATGTTGCTACCCTCTCCGGAAATCGAACCCGGACCCTCACCGTGAGAAGCGAGAGCTTTATCCACTAGGCCACGGGGAACCGTGGATAAAGTTGTATATATGTTGAGTTCTAGTTATAATTATAGTGCAATAACTCCTCTGCAATATTTTTAATAATATTTTAATAATATCTTTATTTATACAAGTACAAGGTAATTAGGTCCAACTGACATCAATGGTATACTCCTGTATAGAAAGTCTCTTGTTATGCAGAGTTTTTCCCGCAAATTAGGTCAATATTGTCCCAGGATGCGACCCACACCAGTCCACTAACACCCAGGTACCATTTTACTGATGGGTGAACAGGACAGCAGGTGCCTTATGGAAACACGTCCTAATATTTTTCAGCGGTACTGGGGATCGATCCAGGACCTCAGTGTGTGAGCTGAGTGAGCTAGCAATCGAGTTGCGTGACACCTTATTCACACCCGAGTCAGCTGGATGGTGACTGAGGAGGGCTAGGAGCCAGGAAAATTACACAGACAGCAATATTAGGACAGGCAAATGTCAGCTTGGTAAAACGTTCACCTTAATACTAAAAAAAAAAAAAAAAAAAAGTAAATGGTTATTAGTATGACCATAGTTTTTAAAGGATGGACCAGTGCCAGGTGGAAGGCCTCGGTCAGATGATCAAAAGCTACAACGGCGGGTCATCATTAAGACCCACATCAGGAAACACTTGTCCTGTTTCCTGACGAACCTACCTAACCTAACCTTAATACTAATGGTTGCCTCCATAAACGTAGTAGCTGCCTTCAGCCACGTCAAGCTCCTGAGCAAACTCAACAAATTTCATCTCACCTTGATGCAATCAAAGCAACCCCAATGGAAATAAGTAACTCTGTCTGACGTTTTGGGTTATCCTATGTGCTCTGAATAAACTTACTAACAGTTACCAGGCCCCTTCTCATATTTTCATAGATCCTGAAGAATTTCCCAAATTGTAAATGCTCCACCAAAGATCAAGGCATTGCACAACTTGCTACTTTTGGCAATAACTGCTATATATTAATGTCGGTAGGAATAACCGACAATATGTTAGGTATATGTCGTTCTACCTTTTCTCACGGGGCTACACTGGAATAAGACACCAGCATTTAAAAGTAATGGCTAGTTCAGAGATTGCAGAAACCCTCCTATTGTAGATCCACAAGGTTCGTTAGCAAATCCTTTGCGCCCTGAAAAGAAAGATTAGGCCCATTGCCGTGGACAACACTCATCGCGGCTCTGTTTCATGGCCGCCTCTGGCCGAAGATTTGCTCAGAGACGGCCATGATGGGCCATGATGCACCAAGCCGCTTGGCTTTGGGGTTGCTCAAGGAAGCAAACCAGAAGTTTGATCAGAAAGAGCGTATATCAACAACCAGCCTGAGGACAATACAGTAATAAAATTTGCCTTCAAGAACAGACTGATTCTACTAAATAAAAAGACTTGGAATTAACAGTCATGGAATACACCTTATAGTAGATACAAACAAGTTGGTTTAGAAAGACAGTAAACAAACACTAGGACATATTAAGAAAACATTTCAGTCCTGGGACCTGATCACTTCTAACATACAGAAGTTAAAAACAGTATATATGGACGGTGAGTGAGGTGTGAGTGACATAGTGACCTGATGAGGACAGGTAGACAGTATGATCACGTGGCTCCTATGTTGTTAGGTAGGTGGTGCTTTATCCTGGTTGAGTATAAAGTATGCTTATGTGTCCTTGAAGGAGAATGTATCTACTTTGCCTTCAGTTTCCATCTTCATCTAGGATTGTAGACTCTAGGCAGAAACTATCCTCAACAAATCCCCATGGAACAGTCCTCAAGCAGTTCATAGTACTAGTACTCTCATGTGTTGATGGCAACAATACTGCCAGGTACTTGCTAAGAGCAACATAAATGTTTCCACCATAACACATCATTTATCAAAGACCACCATGAAACGTGACCCCACACTAACTTCCGCAGTGGGCGTCTACACCATCCCATGTGATACTGTTCCAAGAAATATGTAGGCGAAACAATCAGAAATCTTTCGGTCTCCTGAACGAACATCAAAACGTCAGCAACAGAGACAACATAACCCATACATACATAAAACTCCTGGAGTATACCTGGAGAGGGTTCAGGATCAACACTCCCACGGCCGGTCTGAGACCAGAACGTTTCACACACATCTCCCACTGCTGGACCTGCTACTCCTATAATCACACCACCAAGGACTGTCCCATCAAGGATAAGAAGTGTTGTTCAAAATGTGGGAATAATGGACGCAATTCAGATCCTGCACCATCACTACGGCTCCAAAATGTCTTAACTGCAAGGGTAATCATCATTCTCTTGCAGCTAAGTCCCCCACTGGGAAAAATCATATTGATGAAAACTAAAAAAAGGCTGAAAACACCGACATACGCTGCAAAACAAAACAAGACACCACCAAGATTCCCCGCCACTCTACAGACACCTTGCCCAGCAACCCCCTCTCCACTCCCGATGGCTCCTCCGGTGCTGTACTGCATGGTGTATGCACACCTTGCAAATGCAACAAACCCCACATTCAACACCACTATTATTGAACTATTCCGTCTGAACAACATGTTTGCCTTCAATTTCCGGGACTCCACACCAGTCGACATCCTCAAAACCTTCCCAACGTCGTGATTTTACTGCAACTGCAGACCTGTCTCCTCCCAACAACCTCCTGTAACCTATAACCACTTTCACCACCGTGTGCTGCCCTCTGATATTCTTACCTCCTTACCCTCTCCTGCGACCTAGAAACTGTCAGCTTTCAAGACTCAAGACTTCAACTAACATGAGACCGATGCATACACAGCTGCTTCTTTTTTTCTCCAAGTTCGTCCCACGAGCGCCTAGCAGCGGTTGCCGCTTTTTCTTCGCCTATCCCGTCTTCTCAGCTCACCCACATGGGATTCTACCACACCTTGATCTTGATCTTAAACACCACTGCCCTCAGCATGATGCTCACTTTAGTTATCGACACAGCTATTGCATTCGTCATTATCGCCTTTTTTCATCAGCCTTACACTCTATACATCTTTCCTTGTGCTGCTCGAGTTGTTTTTCATGAAAAATTGTTGCTTCTTAAGTACAAACTGCGCCCTGCGGTTATATACCACTGGGGCAAGATTCCCTCACCTGGAGGCGTGAGCCCCGGTCAGCTGAGCTCGGTGCTGACTGACAGCTGACTCAGCTAGGCTGGTGGTGTCGACACCAGCAACATCACTAATGTTTATAGCAGAAGTGATGGGTATGTTGACGTTCTGACCGGGTTACTTGCTAACCCCATTCCCTGAGGGCAGGCATAACCATTTCCCAGAGTCAAGGTATCTGGTAGGATTAAGGCCCAATCATGGGGATGTGGGTGAGGCGTTGCCCTTAGCCCTCACGGCAGTCGCATGAGCGCTGTTCTCCAGAGATCTTACAATGATACATTGTTAGGCAACAGTTTTGTTTTTATCATAACACTGGAGGGAGAGAGTATAGAGGACGTGTCACAGAGGGGCCCATGAAAGATAATGTAATCATAGAATTGACGAGGGAAGAGGTGAGGGGCATTGAGGAGATGGAGAGATTAGTGGAGTTATGGAGTGGTTTCAGAATTTTTTTTGACTCCGTGGTGCGGGAAAAATAATGGCTTTTTCTTCAACTTATCTTCGACTATTTCCTCAAGAAATTATTTCAACTGTTCTTGTATGATATTATCATAGACAGTCAGCAGCTCTGGATTTTCCTGAACTCATGTATTTGTGCTTTCATTTGCGAAAGCCATGCGATAATTGCTAGGCAGATGTGGTGGATTAAATTTCCATGGTAACCTAACCCAATACTGTCCACCTTATTTGACAGTGTCCAAATATTGGTTTAAAAGTCTCAGACTCCTGTGTGCTTGTTTTATTTACATCAATCCTATCGCATCTATATCCCACAACTTATCAACTGGTTCATTCATTTCTTCCAGTAATGATAATTTTTGCTGTGGTACATGATCAGCAGTTATTCTTGTAACTAGTACATTTTCTACTGAATCAATATGAGCTTCTTTCCCACTTTGGAGGAATTGAACTACTATCATATGGCCTCCAGCTGTTTTTAGCAAGTGAACATCATGTTTATAAAAAAAAAGGCACAATACCGTGACTGGAACAATACACAAATAACCCTCGATTGAAGAAAAAGGGGTTACGACGACGTTTCGGTCACCGAACCATTTTCAAAGTCACACTAAGAAAGGTTAGGTTAGGAAGGTTCGTCGGACACTGGACAAGTGTTTCCTGACGCGTGTCTAAGTCAGATGATGACCCGCCGTTGGAGCTTTGGTCCCAACCGAGGCCTTCCGCGGCTTATTGGACTGATTGAAGAGGAGGGAGACTACAATTAATTAATATTCCTCACCCCTTATTCATGTCCCTGATGTTCTTGGAGATCGTCGACATAACCACACACATATATTCATTATAAAACCTTAATCGGCCGACTACAGATAGTTACAACGGTAATACTTAGCTGTGGGTGAAGTCACTTCCTTTGTTGGTGTTTCCCTCCGTCGATCTCTTTAGGTCCTGCCCGGTAGAAATTGTTTCCAGGCAAGACGATGATGTTGTGGTGGTCGTCCCGATGTGTCAAGAAAAGTTGATTCCTTGAGCTCTCTACAGTCCTCGAGACTGGACTGTTAAATTACCATGTGGTTGATCAGGGAGTAGGATTGTATCCTCTCACTATTTCCCTTTCTACAGTTTATTCCATAACTTTAACCACTATCACACTATGGTTTAATGTCCCACTAGTTTATTTACTTTCATCGTCTCTATACCGAAATTCAGAGTCGATGAGTAGAGATGGAAACGCTCATCCCTTCTCCAAACATGGCGGTCTCGGTTGCGTCTCCGTGCCCCCGACCACCTTTTCCCATCCAATGATTTATCCCTTGATTCCACCCAACCCCCCTTTGAACGGGCGCGAAAAAACTTTTTTTAGAAATGAAAACCCCACTGCGTTTTGGTCGTTTCAAAGCCAAATTCCTGCCTCCACCCAGATGGTCGGAGTGGAACAGTTAAAATTTTTGGGGGAGTTTTCATGAATGGGAATTGGCTGAGGGTTTGGGGGGAAAGAACGCAGGATGGGGGGTGGGGCCGGGGGAATGACTCTGCAACAGCGGGTGATTGTGGGAAAGCGGTGATCATATAATTTGGGATTTGGGTGTGTCTCCCATTGCTGCGGGGACGAAGGAGTTTAGGGGGGTTGATGTTGTGGGGTATGGTAACTTTTTTAAAAAAGGGGGGGCTAAAAAAGGGGGGGGGGGGGTTTGGGGGTTTTACCTATAAATTAAATTGAAGGGGTGTATGTGAACAATGTTTTTAAAGGTTTGGGGGGGAGGGGGGGAAAAAAGGGGGAAAGTAAAGTGATTTGGGGAAAATGGTGGGGGAAAGGTTGGGGTGTGTTTGATTTGTTGGGATCTCTTGGCTAAGGGGGGCCCCCGGGACAGGGGTGCCTTAGGGGGTTAGGGGGAATTTTGGGTAGTTGTTGAGGGGGAAAGGGGTGATCCGGGTATGAATAGAAGGGGGTATTAGGGGGGTTCCAAGAGGGTTTATACTGGGTCAGGGTTTGATTTACCATTTTTTACATGGGGTTGTGCCTAGGGCCTTCTTTTTCCCGGTGGGTTTGGCTGCACCCAAGGGTTTGGCAGGGTGGGGGGGGAAACTACGTTTCATGCAGTATACTTTTGCGAATATTTGAGAAATGTTAGATCATGGTTCGGGGTAATACATAGGATAGGGAGAGGGATTTTGGTGTCAAGGGCTTTAAGTTTAGCCATTGGGGTGTGGGAGTGGACGTACGAAAGGCCCTCATGTATTTGGTGGTTGATTATGTGTATGTATCTTGGAATTTTAATGGAGGATGGGGAGGTTAGAATTAGAGCCATTGCGGGTCATATGTATCGAACTAAGTGTAGGAATAGGGAGATTAATGGGGGACCTGGAACGTGGATTTTCTTGATAGTTATAGAAATATGACTATTGAGAGTTTGATTGGGGAACGAGGGGTAAAATTATTAATGGGGTTTGTCCTTGAGGGGGTATTTAATTGCATGTAGTTGGGGGAGTGTATACAGGTGTGAGTGAGGGTTAGCATGGGGCATAGGGGGGCAAAACTGATGACGACTCTTGATGTAATAAGGGTGATGGGTGACTTATAGCATAAGGGAGAATGCGAGTGTAGATAGTTTGATTGTGGCAGGGATGGGTTTTGCATGGGAATGATGAATGAAGGTAATTTCTTGAAGGAGTTAAAAAGTAATTAAAGGGAAATGAGGGGGCTTTCCTAAGATTTGGATAAAATGTTTTTAAGTGAATCTTGTTTTTCTTAGGATTTTGGGTATGAATCTGTGGTGGTTCAGTGTGATTGGTGGATCATAGGGTGTAGTGTAACTCTTATTTAATGACATAGGTTTAGTCATCATGTAAAATGAGTTTTCATAATGTGAGATGAAGATGGAACACGTTACAGAAAAAGTTTTACTGAATATTAATGAGATGTCTTTTTGTAACTGTCTCATTGGGGGATGAGTTGCATTATTATATAATGATTAATGAATCTTTTGTGTCCATTGGAAGGTTTTTTCTTTTTGCGGGAGTTTGTCATAGTGTTGGTAATGCATTCTGGGAGCAGTTATAATTGGGACCCTTATGCTGAACGTGTATGTTGTCATACATAAGGTATTTGTGGAAAATATTGGTATTTTCCGAATCTTCCAATCTGAATAGATATTTTTAATGTACTACTGTTGGTTCCACGTTATGTGGACATGAGATTAGAACTATCCAACCATCGCTTTGGTACGCGGAGAGGGGAGGCTGGGCAGAGGGAGAGAAACAGTCACGGGTGGAGAGGCCTAAACTCAGGATATCGTGCGGGATGCCTTCGGGAATTTGGCGATTGCGTCAGCCAGACCGGACTTAATTACTTCACTTCGTAATATGGAGTGATATCAAAGTGTGCGACACGTAATTCGTGGACATTCGGTCCGGAAATTTTGATATTCGGGCGACAATTTGGTGAAATAACGTGTGATCCGGTCTAATGGGGTATCGAGATTTAGGGCCTAATTCGGGTTATAGTGATACAGTGACACGACAAGATACGGTCGTAAACCCCGATTCTGGGTGGTTTTCGTAATAGATAAGACTGAAATATACTTAATGAATACGGTGAGACGTTGAATCTAGTGAAACAGATTTGTAAATAATTGGAAGTGAATGTACCGGGTGTCGGCACGGACAGAGACGCCATCCCAGACCGCCATGTTGGATAGGGAAGGGATGATTAAATTTATCTTTGCTCATCGACTCTGAATTTCAGTATAGAGACTGTGAATGTGTATAACCTAGTGGGGCATTAAGTTATAATGTACATAGTGTGTAAAGTTATACATGAAAACTGAAATAAAGGGAAATAGCGAGAGAATATATCAACCGCATGTTAAGTAGCGCCTGGTCCCGTGGGCATAAGAGAGATCGAGGAAATTAATCTATTTTTTACTTAGCGGGACAACCCATACCATCATCTTGACGGTCGAACTATATCGACCGAGCAAGATCACGAGATCTATCGAAGCACATCAACAAGAAGGCGGATTCCCCACCGTAATTATGTACATTGTCCTCGTACTAGCTGGCCAGTAGGTATGTTGAGATAGTGTGTGTCTGCAGTGGGAATGATGAAGATCTCCAGTGAACACCCAAAACGCAGATAAAGGGTGAGTGAATATTAATTAATTGTGCTCTCTCCTCCTCCTCAATCAGTCTTATATCCTATATCTAAATTTATACAGTCCACTTAAAAATTAGTCATACCTTAATTGTTATTATCTATTCAAATTTATTTACACTGGTTCAGAGTGTAGTGGGGCGAGTGTGAGAATATCGAAGGAACCTCTCGGGTGTGACCAGGAGTGGGTCAAGTTCTCACACACCTCACGGGAGTGACTGTGGCAAAATTATACTAGTCGGTCATCTCCCCGGGAGATTGTTTGTTGCAAGTGGCGGTGTCCCAGATAGACAATCTCTCATAATTCCCCACAGCGTATTATTTCTTCTTTGGTTATAATTTTCTGTACTGAATGGTATAGGGATACGTGACGTAACGTTATAATGGTAAATGATTCACTAAGTATATTAACATATTCATTTTTAAGTCATGATCTGTTATGTGTGAGACAGATTTGGGCCGGGAGAATTCCCGGTGAATCAACATCCTCCTCCTCCTGTTGATGGGGCGCAGTCTGAGGTGATAGATAATTGTATGGTAATGATGTATGTCATTAGTATGGATATTGGCATTATGTAGGTATTGCATTATGGGAGCAGTTATTTTTGAGTTCATTATCACGAGTGTTATTTTTCTTACAAGCGTATTATATTATGTTTAGTATATCATTCCCTCTGTCCGGAATATTGGGATAAGTGATATGATGTTTATTGTGAGGTAAAGGAACTCAAATTTTGTTGTTCATTGTAAGCCATTTGTATGGTTATTGACATTATGCAGGTGATGCATAATAAAGGTGAACATTCACGTGTTATTTAACGAGAGATCCATTATTATGGTAATACTTATTTTATTTATATATATTTTTCTGTGCTGGGAATGTTGACATAATGGCACATAATGTGCTGATTTACTCTTTTTTTTACATAATCCTTTTTAAGTTACAATCTGTTCTGTTGTTCGTATTGGTTTTGTTGATGACTTATTTTATTGTTCATGGTAATATAGTCATGTGTTTTTTTGTACATACATGTTTTTAAATAAAATACATATACATACATATAAAAAAACTTCTGAATTGTGCTGGTATATCAGCAAGAGTTAATTAAATACACGAACTTCAACTTAAAAAAAAATGACAGATTTTCAACATATATAGTATTTAGGGATAATTAAAATTATCCTTTAAAAATTCTATAAAATATAGTTATCATATAAGTTTTAAAAAAATTTCTTAGTTCTTAATAAAAAATAATTATTAGTTAAACAATAAAATTTAAGAATACTATATGTAAATTCTTTAAACACTGCATATGATATTTTTTTTTTTATCTTCGTTACTAAAATATATTCTTGTCGGATCAAATGCTATTTGATTAATACATAATTAGTACTTTCTTTGTGCATGTAAGTAATTTTTAATAGTAGAATAGGAATTATCGCAGTTTTACAAATATTTAAGGGGTAACTCACATATAACGCATTCGCCGCCTAGACATCAGCTTGGGAGGACGTGCTATTGGTGCTCCTCCTGCATTTCCGAGTACATAGTTGTCCGTGATCAAAATGGTCAGATGATTGAGGAAACGTGTCAACACAGCAGGGATTGAATTGCTGAAGGGAGCCGTCACTACGGAAGTAGCAAACGTCCTACTTCCCAACATCATTCAAGAAACATATTGCATAGCTGACGAAAATCTCATTCGCCGCCTGGCCCTCGCACTGAGTGGTTCTTCTGTTGCTGGCTCCTGGTGGACAAACTGAGAGTTACTGATTTTCAGCAACATAGCGTCTGTGGGAAGAAGGAGGATCAAAATGGTGTGTGTTGTCGTTTTGAAGGGCGCCATACAGTGCTCCCTCGGGTTTCCTTGAAAATTCGTTCCAGAATGCTGCTCAAGTGCCATTACCGAACGAATTTACTTCCTTAAAAATAATGTCACGTAGGTTAGTCTATTTCAGAACCCCAAAAATATACTTGCAACAGCACTTACGAAAATACACTTACATAAATGTTCGAGTTTAGAGATGCACAAAAACCGAGGGACCATTGTATACCCAGATATCGCAACTGTTTTGTTGCCTACACATCATCGACACCATGCCTAGCCCTTCTAGGGCAGGGTAGGTGCCTGAGCCAGAGCTTGCTTCTCACAAGCCTGCTATTCCCTGTAGCTCCCCTGGGGAAGGGAAGATGGCAGACAAAAGATGGGCCTAGCTTCTCCCTACGAGCCCCGTGAGGGTGGGGAATGTGGCTAGGCCTGGGGACCGTTGGTCCCACAGATGAGGAGGTCCCAAGTACCTCCTCCCATTGCAGACGTTAGTCTGAGATACTCCGAGAAAGGGAACCAAGGCCGGGCCACTACTTGGACAAGGCCCGGGCCAGAGAGTCCCGGCAATCAACAAGAAGAAGAAGTATTTCACATCGACACCATGCCTAGCCCTTCTAGGGCAGGGTACGTGCCTGAGCCAGAGCTTGCTTTCACCTGCGGCTCACAAGACTGCTCTTTCCCTTAGCTCCCCTGGGGCAGGGAATATGGCAGACCAAAGATGGGCCTAGCTTCTCCCTACGAGCCCCGTGAGGGCGGGGAATGTGGCTAGGCTTGGGGACCGTTGGTCCCACAGATGAGGAGGTCCCAAGTACCTCCTCCCATGGCAGATGTTAGTCTGAGATACTCCCGAGAAAAGGAACCAAGGCCGGGCCACCACTTGGACAAGGCCCAGGCCGGGAGAGTCCCGGCGAATCAACAAGAAGAAGAAGAAGAAGTTGCCTACAATTCTACGTGATGCATATGGCATCTGTAATGTCGAATTGCATGGTATACTTCTCAATGGGGCGTCTGGCATCTTCGTCAAATTTGCTACTGTAGCTGCATATGAAGTGATTGTGGAGCGTTTCCAAGAGGAAAGAGTGTTGATCAACGCCGGTTTGGAGGCACGGTTGAGGGATGTATCCAGGTATTACACCTGCAAAACACAGGTATATGTACATGTCACATACATTAAAGCATTCCTAACATATGTGTAGTTGTTGTAGGTTAATCAAAGACTGAGTAACAATAACAATGTTCTCTCTATGGCCGCTCCATAACAACAACAACAATAACAAAACAACTATAAATGACTGAACCAACCAAACATAGTATTCAATCCTCCTATTGCTCCCAACCCCTTACATTCCTCCTTTTCTAAATTACATGATATCATCCAACTTATAAATCCAACCTATCTGGAGGTTTGACAACTCTGCTGGAACACCGGAGAATTGGAAGGTTTGCACTATCCTGAGGTGCCTCTTCTTCTCTCACCCGGCTGGTTCCCTTATCAAACCTCCCAGGAGGTTCTTCCTGCATGCTAACCTGCTCTTTAAGTTTATTACCATTATTATCTGTTGTGGGCAGTTCCTCTAAACCACTCCTTACTGCTTCTGGTACTGTTGGAATCAGTGGTTGCTCTCCACTCCTAAACCTTGGCATGAGCTGATCTATATGCCTTTTCCATATCATGTTACCAAACCCTCTAATTAACACTTTGTAATTCCTAACCCCTAATACCTCCACAATTTTGCCTTCTACCCAAGGGTCACCTTTCCCAAAGTTCCTTGCATACACAGCATCATCAACTTTAAAATGCTTCACCACTCCTTGAAGGTCACCAGCAGGCATGTTAGGCAATGAATTGTCCTCTTTAACATGACATTTTACAGCCGATACAGGGACTTTGAAATTCCTTTGAAACATCATTTCTGCTGGTGTCTTATTAGTGGAGGAGGAATGAACAGTTTTAATATGGTTATTGTAAGGGGTTGGGAGCAGTAGGAGTATTGAATACTATGTTTGTTTGGTTAAGTCATTTATAATTGTTTTGTTATTGTCCTTGTTGTTATGGAGCGGCCCTGGAGAGTACATTGTTATTGTTACTCTGGGTTTTATTAACCTACAACCACTACAGTGGCGACGAGGATGGGATCATCAGAGCCAAGGATAGTGGGCCAATGTGGCCTGAAGTAGTAGGGATATTGGCAGCCGAGAACGTTGCAGCAGAGCGGTGATTATTAAAAATCTACAGCAGCAGCAACAAGTGACGGCATGGCGGCATCACAAGGAAGGTTGGAACCTTTCAAACCAACGTAAGATTTCTTTGGAGCTTTGGCTAAGATTGTTGGAAGCCAATTTCGCTCACTTAGGAATTAAAGAGCAAGGTAACAAGAGGAATTTCTTGCTTGTGTAACTGGGATCAGAAACTTAATGTTTTAGGTAATGTGTGTGCACCAGATTTACCACACACGAAGCGTTACGACGACTTGGTCATGGCACTGAAAAGTTATTATGCAGTGAAACCAGCCTACCACTGCAGTTTGTTGGCGGTGGTGGATGAAGTGTATTTTCCTCACCTAGTTGCAGAAAATTTGGATTTACAAAGTGTGCAGTCTGCAAAACTATTTGACAAACTTTTGAACTTGGAACAGGCATTTGTTACAGATCAGAACTCTGCTCCTGCGGTACAAGTGATTAATGCTGTGAAATGTAAACATTGTGGGTTCCAGCACAGTAGTACTACTTGTAGGTTTAAAGACTTTTTCTGTAATAAGTGTCATAAGAAAGGCCACTTGAGAAGTGTGTGTAGAGAGAAATTTTCAAAAGTGTCTCCTAAGGCTGTATCAAATTCGAGTATTGACAAAAACAGGACAGCACGGACACAGCAGTCACATAGATATCCTAGAACAAAGTCAGTTAAGGAGCTGGATGGCGGTAATAGTTCAGCGGATGAGGAACTGATGAGCTTATATGCCTTAGAGGATAGAGTGTTTTCCATGAAGGCAGAAAAATATGGGGTTATCATTAACAATCAAATGGTACCTTTTGAGATTGACAGTGGGGCGTCCATCTCGACTTTATCCAAAGACTGGGTAGAGGCAGTAAAGGGGCACATTGAACCATGTTCTAGGAGGGTAACTGGATATGATAATTAGAAAATAAACCTTCTGGGACAGGTGGTTTTGCCGGTAAGATATAATAAAGTAGAGGTGTCTCAAGTTATTTATGTAGTGAAATCCAATAATAGTAACTTGTGTGGGAAAGACCTCATGAAAAAGGTAGGGATTTACCTTGCTGGATTGGATGAATCTACCAAAATTAACAAACTAGACAGTGCTGAAGAAATGCTAGATAATTTTAGGGTAGATTCTCGTAAACCTATCTCCAGCTTTGTGGCCAAAATTCATGTGAAAAGGGATGATGTTCCTAAGTTTGTGAAAGCAAGGCCAGTACCATTTTTTCACAAAGAGATGACTGAGAAAGAATTAGAAAACTTTGTGCAGAAAGGCATTATTGAGCCTATTTCGCATAGTGAATGGTCTGTACCTATTGTACCAGTATTAAAGCTAACTCTAAGTCTATGAGAATATGTGGGGATTTTAAATATATAAATCAACTAATTCATTGTGAAAGATATCCTTTACCCAGGATTGGGGAATTATTGTCTGTAGTGGGTAAAGGTAAAATATTTACAAATTTAGATTTAAAAGATGCTTATTTACAGATACCTGTAGATGAGAGGAGCCAACATCTTTTAGTAATTAATACCCATAGGGGACTTTTTAAATATAAGAGATTACCGTTTGGAATTTCCTGATCTCCTGGTATTTTCCAGAAATTTATTTCCCAATTGTTTGTTAACCTGGATGGGGTTGCATCCTATTTAGATGATATAATATGTGGTGCCACAGAAGTTAAGCATGATGTCAGACTCAGGCAGGTGTTGAGTATTTTACAATAGCATAATGTAGTACTGAATAAGGATAAGTCAGTGTTGAAAGCCAGATCTATTGCATATCTGGGGTATGAAATTTCAGGGGAAGGTATTAAACCTTCTTCTCAGAAGGTGGAGGCTCTTGTGAATTTACCTTCACCTACATCTGTAGGAGAAGTTCAGTCCTTTGTGGGGATGGTGACTTACTATTGTAAGTTTATTAAGAACTTTTCTTTAATTTTGGCACCACTGTATGATTTGTTAAAAAAGGGGGCTACATTTGAGTGGTCTTCAGTGGAAGAGGAAGCTGTTCAAAGGATTAAAAAAACAATTGGAGTGTTCAGCTTTGTTGACTAATTTTACAGGAGAGCATCCATTAATAATTGAGGTTGATGCTTCTTCTGTGGGTGTTGGATGTGTTTTAATCCCGGTAGTAAATGGCCGGGAAAACCTGTGTATTTTGCTAGTAAGAAACTTTCTCCAGCAGAACAGAATTATTCTCAACTTGATAAAGAAGGTCTAGCTTTGGTGTATGCTGTTAAGAAATTCAGATATTTTTTGCTAGGGAGAAAGTTTGTTGCTCGCACAGATCATAAACCATTGCTAGGGTTGTTTGGTAAAGGGAAACATATTCCAGTAAATGCAAATGCCAGAATTCAGCGTTGGGCTGTGTTATTAGCTCAGTATGATTATGAATTGTCATTCAAGGCTGGTAAGGAAAATGTTATTGCAGATGCATTTAGTAGATTACCTATTGAAGATCACAGCTTAGAATCAGGATACCTTCGGAATATGTGAGATTAGTAGAGTTCCTCGATTTCAAACACTTATCATTTGACAAAATCAAAGAGGAAACTGGGATAGATGCTGTATTATCCCAAGTAGTAAATAATGTTAAATATGGATGGTGTAAAAACAGTGTATTTTTATCTGATTATAATTCAGTCAAATCAGATCTGACTGTTCATGATAATGTATTATTGTATAGGAATAGAATGGTAGTGCCTGTAAAATTGAGATGTAAGGTATTGGAGCATTTGCATATAGGTCATAATGGTATCAATGCTATGAAAGCAGGAGCTAGGCAGTGGGTCTGGTGGCCAAAGATGGACCAAGATATTATAGAAGTGACAAAGAGTTGTCCCATTTGTTTTCAGAATTTTAAGCCAAATTCATCTCCTGTCCTATCTTGGCCCAGCACTGGGACACCATGGTCTAGAGTACATATAGACTATGCAGGTCCTGTTGAGGGCAAATATTTTTTGGTAATTGTGGATTCCTTTTCAAAATTCTTAGATGTGCAAGTAACTAGTTCCATGACATTCACAGTTACTACTGTGTTACTGAGGAAATCCTTTTGTAATTTTGGGTTACCAGACACAGTTGTGTCAGATAATGCTGCTTATTTTGTCTCACAAGAGCTGGAAGCCTTCTTTAGTATGAATAGTATTGAACATGTTACTCGAGCCCCATACCATCCAAGAACAAAAAGGAATAAATGAAATTGAAAGAAACCCAAAGTATTTCTTTTCTTATGCAAAATCAAAGTCGATAACAACAACCAGTATTGGGCCCCTACTTAAACGGGATGGATCCTACACAGATGACAGCAAGGAAATGAGTGAGTTACTTAAGTCCCAGTATGACTAAGTTTTTAGCGATCCGCTAACCAGACTGAAAATCGAAGACCTAAATTATTTTTTTACGAGAGTGCCACAGAACTTGACAGATGCATGCCTATCTGACATCACCTCGACGCCAAATGACTTCGAAAAGGCAATAAATGACATGCCCATGCACTCCGCTCCAGGCCGAGACTCGTGGAACTCCGTGTTCATCAAAAACTGCAAGAACATCCTATGGAGAGGGAGCATGGACACTGGGGTCGTCCGCAGTTACTAAAAACAACAGACATAGCCCCACTCCACAAAGGGGGCAGTAAAGCAATAGCAAAGAACTACAGACCAATAGCGCTAACGTCCCATATCATAAAAATCTTTGAAAGGGTTCTAAGAAGCAAGATCGCCACTCATCTTGATCCCCATCAATTGCACAACCCAGGCAACATGAGTTTAGAGCAGGCCGCTCTTCTCTGTCCCAACTACTGGACCACTACGACAAGGTCCTGGATGCACTAGAAGACAAACAGAATGCAGATGTTATGTACACAGACTTTGCAAAAGCCTTTGACAAGTGTGACCATAGTGTAATAGCACACAAAATGCGTGATAAAGGAATAACAGGAAAAGTTGGTAGATGGATCTATAATTTTCTAACAAGTAGAACACAAAGAGTAGTAGTCAACAGAGTAAAGTCTGAGGCAGCAACTGTGAAAAGCTCTGTTCCACAAGGCACAGTACTCACTCCCATCCTGTTCCTCATCTTCATATCAGACATAGACAGTGATATAAGCCACAGTGCCGTGTCTTCCTTTGCAGATGACACCCGAATCTGTATGAAGTGTCCACCGTTGAAGACACTGCAAGACTCCAAGCAGACATAAACCAAATCTTTAAAGGGGCTGCAGAAAACAATAGAAGTTCAATGATGAGAAATTTCAATTACTCAGATACGGAAAAGAAGAATTAAAATCTCACCCAGAGTACAAAACTAATTCCAACCACACAATAGACCGAAAAACGAATGTCAAAGACCTGGGAGTGATCATGTCAGAGGATCTCACCTTCAAGGACCATTACACCGTAGCAATTGCATCTGCTAGAAAAATGACAGGATGGATAATGAGAACCTTCAAAAGGGGGGATGCCAAGCCCATGTTGACATTTTTACAGATCGCTTGTTCTATCTAGGCTGGAATATTGGTGCAAAAAAAACCCCGCACCTTTCAAGGGGGGAAAAAATTTTGGGGGGGGCTTTGGAAAATTGCAAAAAACCCCTTCACGGCACGCATAACTGGGGGAAAAAACCACCTCAATTACTGGGAACGCTTGTTTTTAAACCTGTATCTCTAGAACGCGGGGGGGAGAGATACATTATTATATAAACATGGAAAATTCTCGGGGATTAGACCAAACTTGCACACGAACATCACTTCCTACGAAAAAAAGCCCGGGGGCAGGGGAAAAAAAACCCCCCCCCCCAATGAAGAGCAGGGTGCCACTAGCACGTTGAGGGACAAAAAAATTGGGAAAAAGGGGCCCCCAAGATTGTTCAACTGCCTCCCAGGCTAAGGGGGGATTAAAAAAACCCCGGCCAAAAAGCAGGAAAATTTTTGGGACAGGAAAAAAAATTTGGACCTCCCGGGGGGGCCCCGGCATTTGGACGGGGCCGCTTTAACAGCCTGGCTGATCAGGCCTGGTCACAGATTTGGGGGGGAGCTTTCCCCCCCTGGAATTCTCTCTAGGAAAAACCAGGGGTTGAAAGAAGTCATTTATCTTGTTTACTGATCAATGGGGAGTAGTGGTGTTTCGTTGGGTTTTTTTTTGGACAATATCCCTATTTTTTTTTTAGTTTTTTGTGTACCCATAATCTTTTGAGAGTGTTTTTCCCGGTTTTTATATCTCCTCTTTTTTAAAAATAAATTTCTTTGGGAAAAAAATTGTTTGGTTTTTTTTAAATTTTGTTTGGGAGAACTGATTAATAGTGTTTAATAAACTCTTTATGAAAAGAATCCCGTCTATATTGCTTTTCATAATGATGTTTTTTTTTTAATGGATTTTAGAAAAACGGAGAAAATTTTTTTGGGACTGCCTCCGTGCTTCAATAATGCAAAATTTAAATTTCAACCCCAAAAATTTTCCCGGGGTTTCCTAGGGAGAATAAATCTATCTTTTGGGGGGCCCAAAAACCCCAAATTGAATGTGAAAACTTTTTTTGGGTTTGGGGTTTTGGGTTTTTGAACCCGAGGGCCGATAAATGGTGGGGGAAAGGCCCCCCAAAAGGGTCACTTACCCTGTGGAACTTCTAACCTTAAGTTTCCCCTCCCCCCCCGGGAAGGGGAGCTGTTAAACTATATCAAACCCCCCAAAAACCCCACCAGTGAGCTCTGGACGGGGCCCCTTTTTGGGGCGTCGGAACACTCGGGGTTGGGGACTTTGGTCCAACTTCTCCTGTCCAGGCCTCAACGTGGGGGACCTCGAGCAAAAAACCGTTTGGGTCTTTTTGGGCTCAGCACCATTTACCCCCCTTTTTCCCTCCTCAGCTGTCCAGCCTTATCTGGGGGGGGTTCATACCACCAATCCAAGTGGCCAGTATGCCCTGGGGGCCCCAGTTTTAACTACACCAGGTCCCCCCTTTGGGTCCCCGGGGCCCCTTTTTTCCCCCGGTTTTTCCCCAAAAAAAATTTTCGCAGAGTGTCAAAAATCATTCAACCCCCCCCTTTGGGTTTTCCCCCTTTTCTAGAACCTTCACTAACTTATTGTGACTCTTGTGTAGTTCCCTTTTTTGGGGGGGGTTTCCCGGGGGCCAAAAAATCCTGCTCCCGGGCGGGGTCAAGATTTGGGGGGGGAAGGGCTCACCCCTCCCCAAAAACATGTGTTTGGGGGGGGGAAATTCCTGCCGCAAAATTTTGACATAGGTTGGGGGGCATTATTGACTCTCGCTTCTATCTCGGCCAAAACGGACCTCATCAGTGGTCACCCTTTTTCTGTGTAAGCCCTTTTCGGAACCCCTTTTTAACCCGCCCCCCCATATTTTAAAGCCCCCGAAAAAGGGGGCCTGGGAATTTGGGAATTTCCCCCTCACCTCTACCCTTTTTCCCGTTTTCCCCCTCCGTTTTCCAAAAGATTCATAAAGACTTTGCTGGCCGCTTTGAAGCTTTTGGGGTTGTCTGATCTGATATAATCAATCGTGGGGGGGAGAACGAGCTGAAATCTCCTGAACAACTTCACGAAAGTCTCAGTAGACATATCTTCCGCCAGCTCCCCAAAAAAACGGCTCGGGGGGGTTTCACAAGAAAAGACAGATATATACCTTCAAAGGGGGGGTTCCCCTTCCCCTCCCGGGTTTGGTTTGATGATAGCCCCGTGTATCTATCCCCCCAGTCTCAAAGGGTTTGGGGCACTCTGACCGTTCCCCGAGGCAGTGGTGGTGGTCCCGGTAGGGGGGAGTCCTCCCCCTCATACCGCCGACCCGACCGGGGGTTCCTTCACCCCCTTTTTTTGTGGCCCCCCTTAACCCAAAAATTTTACGAAAAGGGGGGGAGTGTATTCCCCAAACCCCCCATCGTTTCTCTGGGTGAGGGCCCCTATCACCAACTCTAAACCACCCATCATTTCCGAACACGGGGTGTTTTCCCATAACTGAGCTCAAACGTTGTGTAGTCTTTCCCCCGCATCTTATCAGACCAGCATGATCCAAGAACAATCCTAATGAGGACCCCCTTTTTTTTCCCCGAGTCAAAGTCGGGCAAGACCCGATGCCGGTCTGGCTGCCCCAGCCCGTACCTCCAGAACTCCTGGGAAAAACCCCCCCTTCTGGTACTGCTGTATCCAGTACCTTTTTGGGGCCCACAAAGGGGGAAATGTCGGCCTCTATTTACCTTGTCAGTCAGCTTTTCACAAAAAAAAAAACCCCTTTCTGTGACTCCCCTTTTTTTTCCCCCCACGAGGAGTAACGTTTTTGGGGGGGAGTAGGTGTGCCTGACTCCCACGAAATGCAAATATGCCCCGGTTGTCAACCGTTTTGCTCTGGGGCCCCCCAAATTTTTTTTTGCTGGAACCAGTCTTGGGGCCCCTTTTAACCAAATCTCGCTTTTTTTTAGTTTTTTGGCACCCTCTGCCAAAAAAACCCCCGGTTTTGATAGGGGAGGACAT
>WNWK01025738.1:0-10000 GCA_009830355.1 Cherax destructor
TTGTTGGAGACAACAGTGGTCGGTAGATCAGCACTGTGTTGTGGAGATGACAGTGGTCGGTGGCATCAGTACTGGTGCGTTGTGGAGGACGACAGTGGTCGGTGGATCAGCACCGTGTTGAGGAGATGACAGTGGTCGGCGGATCAGCACCGCGTTGCAGGATGACGACGGTGGCGGTGGATCAGCACTGTGTGTGTTGAGGATGACGACAGTGGTCGGGGTATCAGTACTGTGTGTGTGAGGATGATGACAGTGGTCGGTGGTATCAGTACTGTGTTGTAGGATGACAACAGTGGTGGGTGGTATCAGTACTGTGTTGTAGGATGACAACAGTGGTCGGTAGTATCAGTACTGTGTTGTGGGATGATGACAGTGGTCGGTGGTATCAGTACTGTGTGTGTTGTGGGAGGATGACAGTGGTCGGTGGTATCAGTACTGTGTTGTAGGATGATGACAGTGGTCGGTGGTATCAGTACTGTGTTGTAGGATGATGACAGTGGTCGGTGGTATCAGTACTGTGTTGTAGGATGATGACAGTGGTCGGTGGTATCAGTACTGTGTTGTAGGATGATGACAGTGGTCGGTGGTATCAGTACTGTGTTGTAGGATGATGACAGTGGTCGGTGGTATCAGTACTGTGTTGTAGGATGATGACAGTGGTCGGTGGTATCAGTACTGTGTTGTAGGATGATGACAGTGGTCGGTGGTATCAGTACTGTGTTGTGGGATGACAACAGTGGTCGGTGGTATCAGTACTGTGTTGTAGGATGACAACAGTGGTGGGTGGTATCAGTACTGTGTTGTAGGATGACAACAGTGGTGGGGTTATCAGTACTGGTTGTAGGATGACAACAGTGGTGGGTATCAGTACTGGTTGTAGGATGACAACAGTGGTGGTTGGTATCAGTACTGTGTTGTAGGATGACAACAGTGGTGGTGGATCAGTACTGTGTTGTAGGATGACAACAGTGGTGGTGTATCAGTACTGTGTTGTTGGATGACAACAGTGGTGGTGGTATCAGTACTGTGTTGTAGGATGACAACAGTGGTGGGTGGTATCAGTACTGTGTTGTAGGATGACAACAGTGGTGGGTGGTATCAGTACTGTGTTGTAGGATGACAACAGTGGTGGGTGGTATCAGTACTGTGTTGTAGGATGACAACAGTGGTGGGTGGTATCAGTACTGTGTTGTAGGATGACAACAGTGGTGGGTGGTATCAGTACTGTTGTAGGATGACAACAGTGGTGGGTGGTATCAGTACTGTGTTGTAGGATGACAACAGTGGTGGGTGGTATCAGTACTGTGTTGTAGGATGACAACAGTGGTGGGTGGTATCAGTACTGTGTTGTAGGATGACAACAGTGGTGGGTGGTATCAGCACTGTGTTGTAGGATGACAACAGTGGTGGGTGGTATCAGTACTGTGTTGTAGGATGACAACAGTGGTGGGTGGTATCAGTACTGTGTTGTAGGATGACAACAGTGGTGGGTGGTATCAGTACTGTGTTGTAGGATGACAACAGTGGTGGGTGGTATCAGTACTGTGTTGTAGGATGACAACAGTGGTGGGTGGTATCAGTACTGTGTTGTAGGATGACAACAGTGGTGGGTGGTATCAGTAATGTGTTGTAGGATGACAACAGTGGTGGGTGGTATCAGTACTGTGTTGTGCTACATATCTATCAAGACAGAATCAGAAACAGACGGACGAGGACCGAAAATTTTATATTTGAGTCAATGAAAAAGAAATAGAGAAATGCAGGATATGTAAATTAAAGTGTTTACAAAGAGAAAGTCAAATTAGTTCAGTGGTGAGTTATACGTGGAGTACAGTAATGTGGTACTCAGCATGTGTTAGTTTATACACTCACAGTTATACGTGGAGTACAGTAATGTCGTACTCAGCATGTGTTAGTTTATACACTCACAGTTATACGTGGAGTACAGTAATGTGGTACTCAGCATGTGTTAGTTTATACACTCGCATGAGCGCAAGCACCAGCCGAGCCTGGCAAATGGCCGGGCTCTGGGAGTAGAAATATACTCGGAATTCATCAAAGGTATATCAGAGGTATATACCAGTTTGACATTACCTGAGCAGTAAAAGAGTGAAGTATGTGGCAGAGTAAAGGCTTAAACACCCTCAAAATTATCATACAAATGAATTTCGCAGCAGCTAAACTATGCAAATATTGCTCAAACTAGCGTACAGGTAGTGGTAAACCAGAGTACAGGTAGTGGTAAACCAGGGTACAGGTAGTGATAAACCAGGGTACAGGTAGTGGTTAACCAGGGTACAGGTAGTGGTAAACCAGAGTACAGGTAGTGGTAAACCAGAGTACAGGTAGTGGTAAACCAGGGTACAGGTAGTGGTAAACCAGAGTACAGGTAGTGGTAAACCAGGGTACAGGTAGTGGTAAACCAGGGTACAGGTAGTGGTAAACCAGGGTACAGGTAGTGGTAAACCAGGGTACAGGTAGTGGTAAACCAGGGTACAGGTAGTGGTAAACCAGGGTACAGGTAGTGTAAACCAGAGACGGTAGTGGTAAACCAGGTACAGGTAGGTGTAACCAGGCAGGTACAGGTAGTAGTGTGAACCAGGGTACAGGTAGTGGTAAACCATGGTATAGGTAATGGTAAACCAGGGTACAGGTAGTGGTAAACGAGGGTACAGGTAGTGGTAACCCAGGGTACAGGTAGTAGTAAACCATGGTACAGGTAGGTAAAACCAGGAGTGGAAACAGGTACAGGTGGTAAACCAGGGTACAGGTAGTGGTAAACCAAGGGTACAGTAGTAGTAAACCAGGGTACAGGAGTGGTAACCAGGGTACAGGTATGTAAACCAGGTACAGGATGTAACCAGTGTACCATGGTTGTAACCACTGGTACCACTACGTTGACCATACGTACACCGGGTTACCACGTACCTGTACCTTCAGGTTTAACACTGTACTGTAACCACATCGGTTACCACTACCTAGTACCAGGTTTACCACTACTGTAACCTGGTTTGACACTACCTGTACCCTGGTTGTACAACACTGGTACACTGGTTTACACACCTGTACCTGGTTTACCACTACCTGTACCCTGGTTTACCACTACCTGTACCCTGGTTTACCACTACCTGTACCCTGGTTTACCACTACCTGACCCTCGTTTACCACTACCTGTACCTGGTTTACCACTACCTGTACTCTGTTTACCACTACCTGTACCTCGTTTACCACTACCTGTACCCTCGTTTACCACTACCTGTACCCTGGTTTACCACTACCTGTACCTGGTTTACCACTACCTGTACCCTGGTTTACCACTACATGTACCCTGGTTTACCACTACCTGTACCCTGGTTTACCACTACCTGTACTCTGGTTTACCACTACCTGTACCCTGGTTTACCACTATCTGTACCCTGGTTTACCACTACCTGTACCCTGGTTTACAACTACCTGTACCTGGTTTACCACTACCTGTACCTGGTTTACCACTACCTGTACCCTGGTTTACCACTACCTACTGGTTTACACTACCTGTACCTGTTTACCACTACCTGTACCCTGGTTTACCACTACCTGTACCTCGAGTTTACAACTACCTGTACTGTACACTCTGTAGGTTTATAACTCTTGTAAGAATGATACCCTGCGTATTATAACTCCTGTAAGAATGTACCTCGTACGTATTATATACCTTCTGTACAACTGATACCTCTGAAGTATTATACTCTGTAAAATGATACCATCATGTATGGTATTATAACTCTGTAAGAATGATACCCTGTAGGTATTATAACTCTTGTAAGAATGATACCCATCTGTAGGTATTATACTCTTGTAAGACATGATACCTGTGCAGGTATTATAACTTTGTAAGAATGATACTCGTGCAGGTATTATAACTCTGTAGAATGATACCTCTGCAGGTATTATAACTCTTGTAAGAATGATACCTCGTGCAGGTATTATAACTCTTGTAAGAATGATACCTCGTGTAGGTATTATAACTCTTGTAAGAATGATACCTCGTGTAGGTATTATAACTCTTGTAAGAATGATACCTCGTGTAGGTATTATAACTCTTGTAAGAATGATACCTCGTGCAGGTATTATAACTCCTGTAAGAATGATACCTCGTGCAGGTATTATAACTCTTGTAAGAATGATACCTCGTGCAGGTATTATAACTCTTGTAAGAATGATACCTCGTGCAGGTATTATAACTCTTGTAAGAATGATACCTCGTGCAGGTATTATAACTCTTGTAAGAATGATACCTCGTGCAGGTATTATAACTCTTGTAAGAATGATACCTCGTGTAGGTATTATAACTCCTGTAAGAATGATACCTCGTGCATGTATTATAACTCCTGTAAGAATGATACCTCGTGCATGTATTATAACTCTTGTAAGAATGATACCTCGTGCAGGTATTATAACTCTTGTAAGAATGATACCTCGTGTAGGTATTATAACTCCTGTAAGAATGATACCTCGTGCAGGTATTATAACTCCTGTAAGAATGATACCTCGTGCAGGTATTATAACTCCTGTAAGAATGATACCTCGTGCATGTATTATAACTCCTGTAAGAATGATACCTCGTGCATGTATTATAACTCTTGTAAGAATGATACCTCGTGCAGGTATTATAACTCTTGTAAGAATGATACCTCGTGTAGGTATTATAACTCTTGTAAGAATGATACCTCGTGCATGTATTATAACTTGTAAGAATGATACCTCCTGCAGGTATTATAACTCTTGTAAGAATGATACCTCCTGTAGGTATTATAATTCCTGTATCGATATATCTTTCCCTTTGACATACCTTTGATGAGTTCCGAGAGTTTATCTACTCCCAGATCCCGGCTATAAGCCAGAATCGTCTGGTTCTTGCCTGGTCAACTAAGCTGTTGCTGCTGCTGGTCCGCTAACCCTCCACATATACATCACAGCCTGGTTGATTCGGCACTTTGTGAAAATATTTGTCCAGTTTCCTCTTAAAGACTTCTGCACTTGTCCCAGCAGTATTTCTAATATATTTTTTTAAGATATTGAATAGTCTGTGGCCACGAATGTTGATACAGTGTTCCCAGTGAAAATCAGTGTTCCAGTTAAAATCAGTGTTCCAGTGAAAATCAGTGTTCCAGTGAAAATCAGTGTTCCAGTGAAAAGCAGGGGTGCCTACCGCACCCCTGCTTTTTACCGGGTTTATTTTGGACTTCCATATCTCTCACTCCAATGTGTTGTTATGGCAGTGTGCTGATTTTGGACAAGGCTCTCAAGTACTTTACAGGTATATATTACCATGTATCTCTCTCTTATCGTCTCCATTGAGTACATATTTAAGACTTTAAGATGTTCCCAGTAATTTAAATGCTTTATTGGCTTTATGCGGTCTGGTAACGATCTCTGTATTTGTTCCAGCTCTGATATTTCTCCTGCTCTGAACGGGACCATCAACACTGACCAGTGATCCGAAAGAGAGAGCACTAGCGATTTGAAAAGTGTCACCACCGGCATTATTTCCCTTGTTTTGAAAGTTCTCATTATCCACCTCGTCATCGTCCTGGCTGTCGTGACCTTGGTCTTATTGTGTTCTTTGAAAGGAAGGTCAGCTGACATAATTACTCCCATTTCTTTCACGTGTTCTTTTCGTTTTATTTGATGATCTTCTAGAGTTTTGAATTCTTCATTCTTTCCATACCTAAGCAGCTGGAACTTATAACCATTACACGTTATGTTCTTCTCCACTGCCCACTGGAAAACACTACTTATATCTTCCTGAATTTTTTCAATATCTTCTACCGAGGTGACTTTTAGTGTCATCTGCAAATGATGACACAAAGAAGTGACAGGTGTTTTTATCTGTACTGTGAGGATAAGAAACAGTAGAGGTGCCAGTACAGTGCCTTGGGATGCTGAGGTTTTTATCTTGCTGATGCTGGATTTTGCTACTCTTTGTGTTCTATGTGTTAGAAACCTGAAAGTACATCTGCCTAACTTCCCATTATACCTATGGCCCTTATTTTGTGTGCAATCACCCCATGATTGCATTTGTCAAATGCCTTTGCAAAATCTGTGTTTATCACATCTGCGAATTCGTTGTCTTCCAACGCCTGCGTAATTCTGTCATAGTGGTTCAGCAGCTGTGACAACCCTGATCTTCTAGCTCTAAAACCATGCTGGTTTGGGTTATGCACATTGTGCTGTTTTACGAAGTTTGTAATTTGACATCTCATCACTCTTTCGAAGATTTTTATGTGGAATGGTAGGGCTACTGGTCTGAAATTTTTGACTAGTACAAAGGAGCTGTCTGCACTCTTTAAGGTCTCCGGTATTTCACCTAAATCTAAGCTCTTTCTCCGAAGAATACTGAGGGCTCGTGCTTGTGGTAATTTGCACTATTTTTTTTATAAATAAGGGATTCCATAAATCTGGTCCAAGTACTGAGTGGGCGGGCATGTATACAATTTCTGTTTCGAATTCTATGGGATTAATACTAATGTCAGTCAGTCGGTCTGCCAGGACTTCAGATGGAATGAAAAAGGTTTCTGTATTCTTCATCATCGGTATATGAACTTCCTCTTATTAATTAAAGATCCAGTTTTACAGGTAGCTCTTAGTTTGGATTTTGCTGCATTTTTGCATATGACTATAAATATTTGGGGTTTCTTGCAATATCCTTGATGGTCTTTTGTTCCATTTGTGCTTCTTCTGTTTGGTATGACATCATAAAATTTTGCTCTAAATCGGTGATATCTCGGCTAAGATTATCTTTCCTTCGTTTTAACCTATTCATGTTTTAAAGCAGTTCGGTAAACCTTTCTCTTCTGTTGTACCATTTCCTACTCTCTCTTTTTATATCTGATCTGTGTTTCCTCAGTGGTACGTATTTGATACAAACCTTGTGTGCTTCTGTGATCAGCTTTCCAGACACTGGTGAAGATTTAGAGTGCTCATAACTGTTTCCCAGGATATATCTGATAGTTCTTGGTTAATTTTATCTCAGTCAGTACTATAGTTGTTAAAGTTAAATTTACTGAACATCCCTTCTCGTACATTATTGCTGGAGTTCCCGAACCATGAGTTTATACTCGTTTGTATTTCCATGATGTTGTGGGCATAGTATATTATTTTTGTGATTGTTATGTCTGATTAGTTCCTCATTGTTTGTGAAGATCAAATATAGTGTATTTTCATTTCTAGTGGAATCAGTTATCTGTTGGTGCAATGGAAACCTTTCACAAAGCTTCACTAGTTTCCAAGTATGTACCTGTTGAGCCAGGGTGCTTCCAGGAACTATTTCTGGTAAGGTAAGGTGGTATAATGTTGTGAGGAACCTTCTTCCATATTACATTTGGGAAATCGAAATCTCCAATGAGGGTAATATTGGTGTGGGATTTTCCAGCCTTTCAAGATTATCTGTCTTCCTCGTCTGATCTGTGAATTCCTCAGCCGTTGTTGACTGTTGTTTATATACGAGATTAAGTACCAGATTCCTATTGTCTACTTTAATACCTAGAACTTCTACTGAATCATTCGATGAATTCAGCAATCGTACTCCTCCCTCATTATAACTCCTGCAAGGATTTAAAAGATTAGCAATGAGCTTGAGGCTTGTTGGATGGGTTTAAGAACTTGGAAGTAGTAAAGGTGGTGTAGGTAATGATATAAGTTATAACTTGTGTGTTAGGGAGAAGTGTTGGAGTTATGGGCTGGGCAGGAACCAGGACATAACAGGAGACGGTGCCGTAGTCTAGTCTAGACAGAAGGGCGTGGCTCTCTCCAGGCTGGAGTCAGTGCCACTGTATACACACACACACACACAGCTTAACGTAGCCACCAAAGCCAACAGTATGCAATAGTTTGTCAAGTTTTCTCTTGACGACAAACATGGGTCTGTAATTTCCCTTTTAACTACATGTATTTCGGTCGCTGCGATATACGAAAAAGTTATCTCTGTATTGCATAATCCCAGTCTCTTGTAACTTTATGCACGCGATAACAATATTGCAGAGTGCAGCCTAAGTTGATAATGCAGTTAAATGTTAGTAGTGAAGATTTGGCCTGGTGGCAAAGGCTCTCGCTTCACACGGTGAGGGTCTGGGTTCGATTCCCGGCGAAGGGGTGGAAACATTGGGCGTGTTTCCTTGCACCGGTTGTCTATGTTCACCCATCAGTAAAATGGGTACCTGGGTGTTAGTCGACTGGTGTGGGTCGCATCCTGGGACAAAACTGACCTAATTTGCCCGAAATTCACTGCATAACAAGCGGCTTTCTAAATAGTAGTATGACTTTGATTTTAGCTATGGTTTGTATACCTTGTACATGTACTTGTAGTAAATAAAGATATTGTATTATTATTATTATTATTATTATTATTATTATTATTATTATGTGTGATAAGTGCTATAGAAAACCGACAACTTGAAGAATGAGACACTGATGGATAAGTGTCTCATTCTTCAAGTTAGGTGCAGAAAGAGAATTGGTTTATGCTGTAATTATTAGATGTTGAATATTTTATATCTTTCTAATCTACACTTCAAGAAGTACGGTTGAAGGTTACTAAGCTTTATGAATAATTTAGATATAGGAATTAATGCTAAGGGGGGGGGGGGAAGCTCTCTATACATCTTGCTTATAAAAGTAATATTATCCAACCTAACATTTTTTTTGCAGTTACCCTCACGAGTAATAGCACATAAAATGAGGTCAGTAGATGACACAAAGTTCAATCTCACCTTTAATGTTTCTTATCCTCACAGCTGACACAGCTGACTTAGCTGACACAGCTGACATAGCTGACATAGCTGACACAGCTGACACAGCTGACACAGCTGACACAGCTGACATAGCTGACATAGCTGACATAGCTGACACAGCTGACACAGCTGACATAGCTGACATAGCTGACACAGCTGACACAGCTGACACAGCTGACATAGCTGACATAGCTGACATAGCTGACACAGCTGACATAGCTGACATAGCTGACACAGCTGACATAGCTGACATAGCTGACATAGCTGACACAGCTGACACAGCTGACACAGCTGACACAGCTGACATAGCTGACACAGCTGACACAGCTGACACAGCTGACACAGCTGACATAGCTGACATAGCTGACACAGCTGACACAGCTGACACAGCTGACATAGCTGACATAGCTGACATAGCTGACACAGCTGACACAGCTGACACAGCTGACATAGCTGACATAGCTGACACAGCTGACATAGCTGACATAGCTGGCATAGCTGACATAGCTGACACAGCTGACATAGCTGACATAGCTGACATAGCTGACACAGCTGACACAGCTGACACAGCTGACATAGCTGACATAGCTGACATAGCTGACATAGCTGACATAGCTGACAAGCTGACATAGTGACATAGCTGACATAGCTGACATAGCTGACACAGTGACACAGCTGACATAGCTGACATAGCTGACACAGCTGACACAGCTGACATAGCTGACAAGCTGACATGCTGACACAGCTGACAAGCTGACACAGCTGACATAGCTGACACAGCTGACATAGCTGACATAGCCATGACACAGCTGACACAGCTGACATAGCTGACATAGCTGACACAGCTGACAAGCTGACACAGCTGACATAGCTGACATAGCTGACTACAGCTGACATAGACTGACACAGCTGACATAGCTGACACAGCTGACACAGCTGACATAGCTGAAGCTGACACAGCTGACACAGCTGACATAGCTGACATAGCTGACACTAGCTGACACAGCTGACATAGCTGACATAGCTGACAAGCTGACACAGCTGACACAGCTGACATAGCTGACATAGCTGACACAGCTGACACAGCTGACATAGCTGACAAGCTGACATAGCTGACATAGCTGACACAGCTGACACAGCTGACATAGCTGACATAGCTGACACAGCTGACACAGCTGACATAGCTGACATACGCTGAAGCGACAAACTGACATAGCTGACAAGCTGAC
>WNWK01025738.1:15000-28209 GCA_009830355.1 Cherax destructor
CACGACTGATAGACTCATGCTACGACTGATAGACTGTCACGCTACGACTGATAGACTGTCAGCAATATGACTGCTAGGCTGTCATGCTACGACTGATAGACTGTCACGCTACGACTGATAGACTGTCATTCAACGACTGATAGACTGTCATGCTACGACTGCTACACTGTCACGGTACGACTGCTAGACTGTCATGCTACGACTGGACTGTCACGCTACGACTGATAGACTATCACGCACAACTGGTAGACTGCCACGCAGACTAATACTGTCACGCAGAATGGTGAGACTGTCTTACGCTAGACTGATAGACTGTCACTGTGAGTGAACGATCTACGAATACTGTCACGCTACAACTGGTAGACTGTCCGCTACGACTGCTAGACTGTCACGCTACAATGTGTAGACTGTGGACTACGAAATACTGTCATGCTACAACTGGTAGACTGTCACAGGATTGTCGACGACTGGTAGACTGTCAGCTACGACTATAGCTGTCATGCTACGACTGGTACTGTCACGTACGACTGTAGCAGACTGTCATGCTACGACTGAGTGAGACTCGCCATGCTACGAACTGCTAGACTGTCATGCTAACGTGACTAGTAGACTGTCAGCTACGACTGGTAGACTGCCATGCTAGACTGGTTGAGTCATGCACGACTAGACTGTCACGCCGACTGTAGACTGCATGCTAGACTGTGACTGTCACGCACGACTGCTAGACTGTCAGCTGACTGGACGTCATGCACAGACTGCTAGACTGTCATGCTACGACTGCTAGACTGTCATGCTACAACTGCTAGACTGTCATTCTACAACTGCTAGACTGTCATGCTACGACTTCTAGACTGCCATGCCACGACTGGTAGACTGCCATGCCACGACTGGTAGACTGCCATGCCACGACTGGTAAACTGTCATGCCACGACTGGTAAACTGTCAGGCCACGACTGGTAGACTGTCAGGCCACGACTTGTAGACTGCCATGCCACGACTGGCAGACTGTCAGGCCACGACTGATAGACTGTCAGGCCACGACTGATAGACTGTCAGGCCACGACTGGTAAACTGTCAGGCCACGACTGGTAAACTGTCAGGCCACGACTGGTAAACTGTCAGGCCACGACTGATAGACTGTCAGGCCACGACTGATAGACTGTCAGGCCACGACTGGTAAACTGTCAGGCCACGACTGGTAGACTGTCAGGCCACGACTGGTAGACTGTCAGGCCACGACTGGTAGAGTGTCAGGCCACGACTGGTAGAGTGTCAGGCCACGACTGGTAGACTGTCAGGCCACGACTGGTAGACTGTCAGGCCACGACTGGTAGACTGTCAGGCCACGACTGGTAGACTGTCAGGCCACGACTGGTAGACTGTCAGGCCACGACTGGTAGACTGTCAGGCCACGACTGGTAGACTGTCAGGCCACGACTGGTAGACTGTCAGGCCACGACTGGTAGACTGTCAGGCCACGACTGGTAGAGTGTCAGGCCACGACTGGTAGACTGTCAGGCCACGACTGACAGTGTTAGACAACTACTGCTCACCGGGTAGGTGTGAAGCGTGACAGTGAAAGTGTTGTGGAGGGAAGGTGAGGGAAAGCTGTACGCAGGAAAGTGAAAGTGTTGTGGAGTGAAGGTGAGGGAAAGCTGTACGCAGGAAAGTGAAAGTGTAGTGGAGTGAAGGTGAGGGAAAGCTGTACGCAGGAAAGTGAAAGTGTAGTGGAGTGAAGGTGAGGGAAAGCTGTACGCAGGAAAGTGAAAGTGTTGAGGAGTGAAGGTGAGGGAAAGCTGTACGCAGGAAAGTGAAAGTGTTGTGGAGGGAAGGTGAGGGAAAGCTGTACGCAGGAAAGTGAAAGTGTTGTGGAGTGAAGGTGAGGGAAAGCAGTACGCAGGAAAGTGAAAGTGTAGTGGAGTGAAGGTGAGGGAAAGCTGTACGCAGGAAAGTGAAAGTGTTGTGGAGGGAAGGTGAGGGAAAGCAGTACGCAGGAAAGTGAAAGTGTTGTGGAGGGAAGGTGAGGGAAAGCAGTATGCAGGAAAGTGAAAGTGTTGTGGAGGGAAAGTGAGGGAAAGCAGTACACAGGAAAGTGAAAGTGTTGTGGAGTGAAGGTGAGGGAAAGCAGTACGCAGGAAAGTGAAAGTGTTGTGGAGGGAAGGTGAGGGAAAGCTGTACGCAGGAAAGTGAAAGTGTTGTGGAGGGAAGGTGAGGGAAAGCAGTACGCAGGAAAGTGAAAGTGTTGTGGAGGGAAGGTGAGGGAAAGCAGTATGCAGGAAAGTGAAAGTGTTGTGGAGGGAAAGTGAGGGAAAGCAGTACACAGGAAAGTGAAAGTGTTGTGGAGGGAAGGTGAGGGAAAGCAGTACGCAGGAAAGTGAAAGTGTTGTGGAGGGAAAGTGAGGGAAAGCAGTATGCAGGAAAGTGAAAGTGTTGTGGAGTGAAGGTGAGGGAAAGCAGTACGCAGGAAAGTGAAAGTGTTGTGGAATGAAGGTGAGGGAAAGCAGTATGCAGGAAAGTGAAAGTGTTGTGGAGGGAAGGTGAGGGAAAGCAGTATGCAGGAAAGTGAAAGTGTTGTGGAGGGAAAGTGAGGGAAAGCAGTACACAGGAAAGTGAAAGTGTTGTGGAGTGAAGGTGAGGGAAAGTAGTACGCAGGAAAGTGAAAGTGTTGTGGAGTGAAGGTGAGGGAAAGCAGTACGCAGGAAAGTGAAAGTGTTGTGGAGGGAAGGTGAGGGAAAGCAGTATGCAGGAAAGTGAAAGTGTTGTGGAGGGAAAGTGAGGGAAAGCAGTACACAGGAAAGTGAAAGTGTTGTGGAGTGAAGGTGAGGGAAAGCAGTACGCAGGAAAGTGAAAGTGTTGTGGAGGGAAGGTGAGGGAAAGCAGTATGCAGGAAAGTGAAAGTGTTGTGGAATGAAGGTGAGGGAAAGCAGTACGCAGGAAAGTGAAAGTGTTGTGGAGGGAAGGTGAGGGAAAGCAGTACGCAGGAAAGTGAGTGTTGTGGAGTGAAGGTGAGGGAAAGCAGTACGCAGGAAAGTGAAAGGGTTGTGGAGTGAAGGTGAGGGAAAGCAGTACGCAGGAAAGTGAGTGTTGTGGAGTGAAGGTGAGGGAAAGCAGTACGCAGGAAAGTGAAAGTGTTGTGGAGTGAAGGTGAGGGAAAGCAGTACGCAGGAAAGTGAAAGTGTTGTGGAGGGAAGGTGAGGGAAAGCAGTATGCAGGAAAGTGAAAGTGTTGTGGAGTGAAGGTGAGGGAAAGCAGTACGCAGGAAAGTGAAAGTGTTGTGGAGGGAAGGTGAGGGAAAGCAGTACGCAGGAAAGTGAAAGTGTTGTGGAGTGAAGGTGAGGGAAAGCAGTACGCAGGAAAGTGAAAGTGTTGTGGAGTGAAGGTGAGGGAAAGCTGTATGCAGGAAAGTGAAAGTGTAACATCCTCAACAGATAATATACATTCATCTAGTTGTGGTTGCAGAAGTCAAGTCTCATCTCTTGGCCCCTCTCTGCTGGCCACTTCTGGGTCTTCTCTCTCCTAGCTGCGTGAGCCCTATCATACCTCTTCTTGAAACTGTGTATGGAGTCCGCCTCTTACTACTTTGCTGTCTAGATCGTTCCTCTTCCTGATCACTCTAATGCTAAAGAAGTATTTCCTAACACTCCTGTGACTCAGCTGTACCCTCATGTACCTGATTCTTGGCTCTCAGCAGACTCACACTGTCAGTTCCTCTCAGTTTATTGTACATGATCATGTCCTTCTGTAGTCTAGTCATAGCTCATAACTCAGCTCTGGGACTACCCTCCTAGCAGACCTCTGCTGCACCTCTGTCACCTTCTTGACATTGTATCATATATTGGTTCCATATTGACGCTGTATACTCCAGGATGGGCCTGTCATATACCATGATATACTCGGAACTCTTCTCATGCACTGTTCCTTCTCTTTCAAGGAGGTTTGCATCTCTTGTCCCCAGAGCCTTTGCACTGTTTCCGGTCGTCACTGCCTTTCACCGATTTTCATAACTTTGTATTTCCTGAGGTTTTAATTCTAATAGCCACTTGAGGGACCAATCCTGCAGTTTGTCCGGATTCGTTTGCAGTCTTTCCTGATCTGCTCCTGTTTGTATTTTCCTCATTAGTTTCACGTCATCTGCGAACAGGGACACCTCTGGGTATGTCTTGTCATGTTTACGCACGCAATAAAACAGTACTGTTCCCAGTAGTGCCCCTTATGGAAGCCCACTCGTCACACTCGCCCATTCCAACATCCCCTGGTCAATAACTCGTTGTTTCCTTCTTGTTAAGTATTTCTTAATCTACTGTAGTGCTTCACCTCTTATTCCTACCTGCTTTCTTTCCAGTCTCTTGGGAAATACTGTATCGAGCGTCTTCTTCCAGTCCAAACCTATAGTCCACCCATCCTTCTCTTTTGCCTAATTTTCGTTACCTTGTTATAGAACTAACAGATTTGTGAGATAGGATTTACCATCCCTAAAACCATGCTGGCTGTTTACCAAGTCAATCCTTTCCAGGTGTTCCACTACTCTTCTCATGATAATCTTCTCCATAACTTCACATACTATGCTGTCGGTGACACTGGTCTCTAAGGTTACCTGTCTGTCCCTTTCCTTAAATACTGCGACTACATTAGTGGTTTTAAGAGAGCGCGCGCGCGTGTGCTCAGTGAATTTCCTTGAAATACACCCGGAATTCCTGGAAGGTTGGTGTAGTGATTACCTGGAGCCCAGGTAATCACGGTACCCGTCTCTCCTAGCCTTGTCAGTTACCTGGAGTTTCATTTTAGGTGACCTTGTGTTACCTGTGATTACCCCGGGGTCACCTGGGTCTTCTCTGTACTTCAGTTAACTATAATTATCTGATAATATATCTTGCTTGCTAAAGATTGCAAGAATGATGGCCCCCGCGGCGCGCTCTCCGACTTGCTGTTGTTTGCTACACAATCAACTCACTGTAATGTAATCAATGCATAATTTTCCTTTCAGGCTAAATATATAATAACTTACATTGATATATTATGATCAAGCTTTAATGATAGACTTATTTTTGTGTGTTCAATTGTGTAGTGGAGTGTGTTGGGTCGACCTCAGGTGTGCGTGTATAATTTAACCAGGTGTGTTTCCAAGGGTTGAGTCACAGCTCTTGGTCCCACCTCTTGAAGTATATCATCTTTTTTCATTGATTCATTCCCTCTAGGACCCGATCGTGCCTACTCTTTAAACTACGTAGTAGTAGTAGTGTTTTTCCACTACCTTTTCCTGCAGTTGGTTCCGCTTACTGACCTGAGGCTAAAACCTTCTTGTGGTTCATGTACATCTATTGCTGCCATTTTTGTCTCCTGTTGGAGGCCTGGTCTTGGACCAGGTCGCAGGGACGACATCCTCCAAGTATCCTGGTATCTGAAATAGTCTTCCCATATCCTCTCTATCGCATTGTATTTATTTGTGTTTTTCTGCCTTGTGTATGATCCAGTTTGTGTGAGACTGACAGAAGAATGTGTGTGTGTGTGTGTGTGTGTTTGTGTTTGATGGGTGTACAGTCACAGGGACAGTTACGGTGGTGGTGGTGGTGGTGGTGGTGGTGGTGGTGGTGGTGGTGGTGGTGGTGGTGGTGGTGGTGGTGGTGGTGGTGGTGGTGGTGGTGGTGTACCGTCCTCAATATTTCATGTATCTTTCCTTTATTTGTTTGTAGTTCAGGCAAAAGCTATTTCTTGTGTAAGACAGTAGCAGGAAAAATGAGGGAGAGGGCTTGAGGGAGAGGGGCCGTGAGGGAGGGAGGGAGAGAGAGAGAGCACCATAAGTGGTTCTCTTCTCTGACATGTTGTGCCACACTCACCCTTCTAGTTCCTTCATGCACTCACTTATGTGAAAGACTAACTCAGTGGCAGGTGTCACACTCACAAGTGCCTCTTGGGAAAGTGCCACACGAGAAAGTTTCCATTATTAGAAAGTGTCTCTGAGAAAAGCGCTTTAATGGAAACTACTATATAGGTGAGTGCCTTGGGGAACAGTTCCTGGCGAGAAAGTGAATTACTAGGAATTGATAAATGTCTTTGACAAAGGTCATATTCCCAGCACGTGAGGTCATGTTCCCAGCACATGAGGTCATGTTCCCAGCACGTGAGGTCATGTTCCCAGCACGTGAGGTCATGTTACCTGAACGTGAGGTCATGTTTCCCTGCACTTGAAGTCATGTTCCCTGCACGTGAGGTCATGTTCCCCATGCTCACATATAGTCTAGGAGTTTTGGACTATGCAGACCATGCAGACCATACGGACCATGCGGACCGTGCAGACCATGCACTGTCAAGGACACGGTTATGGAAAAAATAAAAATAATAGCAATCAAAATGAAGTTAAGAGAATACAAAATAATACCAAATACACAAAATAAAAACCAAAGAAGCAGAGACGTGTAGATGGAGACAGACTTCTCCCAGACAAGGGTTACTGCAGGGGTCAGGGAACTGGGGTAAATTACCCCAAATGGGGTAAAAATGAAAATCTCGGGGTAATGAAGGCTCAATAAACTATATATATATATATATATATATATATATATATATATATATATATATATATATATATATATATATATATATATATATAAAATTGCACAAAAAATTATTATTTAATAAACGAGGCAAATTACGAAAGTTATATTTTTTCAAACAAATAATTTGTAGTTTCTTAATAAAATTAAAAATCTAAAAATCTAATTTGTAGGGACCATTTCTTAAGTTGGAAATGATGTAAAACGGGTAAGGACTACAGCCGCTGGCAACACCGCGAGTGTCAGCAGTGACTCGGGAGCCGCCACGACAACCGCACCTCCCATTGACACACCATTACCTAACTTTTGGCCTAGTGTCCTATCTCGCTATCAATAATTGTCTCTGATTGCAGTTATAGGGCATCTTACCAAACTCAGAAAGCGGTTACTTTCCAGATCTTGATTCACATACTGTGAGTTGGGTTGTGAATCCCTTCAAGTGTGAAATTTCTGATGTGCCAGAAGAGCCTGAAGGATTCTTAGAGGCACTTCTTGAACTTCACTCCAACAGTGAAGCACTATTGAATTTCAGAACAATGCAGACCTGTCTATTTTTTTGGATGTCAAGAGCTGCAAAGGCTTTCAAAATGGCACACGAGGAAGCAATACAAATACTGCTGCCATTTGCAACTACCTATCTTTGCGAATAAGGATTTTCCACTCTCGTTAACTTGAAAACAAACTCCATAAGTCGGTTTAACGCCGAAGACAGTGTCCAAATTCCTCTGACATCAAAAAGCCTTAATTTTGATGATGTATCATAAATAAAACAACATCAATGCTCCAAAACCTGAAGTGAAAATGTTTTCAATTAAATTCTTTAGTTCCTTAATGAGTTTTTTATTAAATTTGTCTGTTACTATTTATTTCATGCAGTTTATTTTTCATTTTATTATTTTGTTAATTTTGTTTTATTTTTATAGTTCCTTTATGGCGTATAATACATACTTTTCAGTTTGTATGGCTCTTCTCCATATAAATGGATTCAATAAACTACGTATTTTGAATTTGAATGTTCCTGGTGTTTTTCAGGATTCTGTGGACTTTCAAGTCTAGTGGGTAATTTCGCTGTACACAAATTTGTTTTGGGGTAAAATAATCTAACACAAAGTGGAAATTGTCACAGTTGTTCTTAGCTGATGACACTGTACTTTTGGGAGACTGAAGAGAAGTTGCAGAGGTTGGTGGATGACTTTGGAAGAAAATTAAAAGTGAGTAAGAGTAAAAACATAAGGTGACGAAAGATTGGATATCAGATTGGAGGGAGAGAGAACTTTCAAAATCAGAGTGTGTTTTACAGGTGACCAAACCGCAGCTCGAGTTGACACAGCTCATCAGATGCTCAAACTAAAAAGAAATATATAAGTCGCTTAAATGCAAAAGAAAACCAAGTTACTTAACTTTAAAAGACAATTGTAACTCACTAAATCGTAATAATACGATTGTAAACAAACCAGGGTACGGATGGGGTTAGAACCCATGGCGAGAGAGTCGTAAAACCCCAGGCCAGTGCGTAAGCCACTGGGCAAGTGGTTACAATAAGATTCATCCAACTAGGTATATTTACACACCATAGGGAGGTTAGCATGGGCCACCACTGTGAGTACAAATGCAAGTTTTTACAGATGAATCTCCCTTCAGCGTGAGATTCATATGTACGTTTGATGTTTAGGTATACCGCTGTGCTATGTTGTGAGCACTGGCTGCTGCTGTTCAGTACTCAAGACTGTAGACGAAGTGCACGAATAACAGCCACGGTGCTGCAGCCATGGTGCTGTATCAGCCACGGTGCTGCAGCCATGGTGCTGTATCAGCCACGGTGCTGCAGCCATGATGCTGTATCAGCCACGGTGCTGCAGCCATGGTGCGGGGTGTATCAGCCACGGTGCTGCAGGCGATGGTGCTGTATCACCCGTGCACTGGTGCCTGCAGGCGATGGTGCTGTATCAGCCACGGTGCTGCAGCCATGGTGCTGTATCAGCCACGGTGCTGCAGCCATGGTGCTGTATCAGCCACGGTGCTGCAGCCATGGTGCTGTATCAGCCACGGTGCTGCAGCCATGGTGCTGTATCAGCCACGGTGCTGCAGCCATGGTGCTGTATCAGCCACGGTGCACCCTGTGCAGCCACGGTGCTGTATCAGCCACGGTGCTGCAGCCATGGTGCTGTATCAGCCACGGTGCTGCAGCCAGGTGCTGTAGCCACGGTGCTGTATCAGCCACGGTGCTGTATCAGCCACGGTGCTGCAGCCATGGTGCTGTATCAGCCACGGTGCTGCAGCCACGGTGCTGCAGCAGCCACGGTGCTGCAGCAGACACGGTGCTGCAGCAGCCACGGTGCTGCAGCATCCAAGTTATAGCAGCAGCTGGTAAAATATACACACCCGCTTCATTAATATCTTACTGAACTTTCGTAAGACGTGACTGTTGAGAGGCGATCCAGAGATTGTTCCCTCCCTCTCTCTCCTCCCTCTCCTCCTCCCCTCCCCTCCCCCTCCCCTCCCCTCCCCTCTCTCCCTCACCCGGAGCAGCACTTCACATCACCGTCAGACTGACCTTTCCTTTCTCTCATTGTATAACTTTTCCTTGGCTTGGGCCACCATGCCTACAACCACTCAACACACACCAAAACCATTTTTTCGAGGATTAACGCTGTTCTTGTTAGTGTTATAATATGTGGAGCTATTTTAGTTATTATTATTATTATTATTATCAATCATCATCATCATCCTTCAGATACCACCACTGTGAGTGGTATGTTGCTTATCTGGTGCCCGTCCCTTGAGAACACCTGTAGCAGTGTCCTGCAGATAACACCTGTAGCAGTGTCCTGCAGATAACACCACTGTAAAATAAACCCAGTGAGGAGCAGGGGTGCGGTGGGGACAATACGGGAGCACTGTATTAACATCCGGGGTCCCAGACTATTCAACATCTTACCAGAAGATATCCGAAACACGGCTGGAACCAGTGTAGAAGCCTTCAAGAGGAAACTGGACAAATATCTTCACCAGGTGCCAGATCAACCAGGCTGTGATGGATATGTGGGGCAGCGGGCCTCAAGCAGCAACAGCCTGGTTGACCAGGCAAGCACCAGACGAGCCTGGCCCATGGCCGGGCTCAGAGAGTAGATACTCTCGAAACTCTTCAAAGGTATATCAAAGGTATATCAAAGGTGTGTGATCACAATGCGGATCTTTGCGGTAACCTTGAGTGGTAACGTCTCTTACTTTATTGAAGATGTGTGTCAGCCAGCAGGAATACTAAGAAGTGGTCCCCCTGCTACACTAACAACATCAGTGGCCCCAGATTATTCGACATCTTACCGGAAGATCTGCATGAGAGTGTCATCCACTGAGGACGGCAAATCTCCAAGAAGATGTAAACCAAGTTTTCCAATGGGCAACAGAGAACAATATGATGTTCAATGAAGACAAATTCCATCTACTCCGTTATGGAAAACTGGAGGAAATAACAGCTAGGACTGAGTATATTACAAACTTCAATCACACAATAGAGCGTAAAAGTAATGTGAAGGACCTGGGTGTGGTAATGTCCGAAGACCTCACCTTCAAGGACCACAACAATGCCACTATTACATCTGCGAGGAAACTGATAGGATGGATAATGAGAACATTCAAGACAAGAGATGCCAAGCCAATGATGATCCTTTTTAAATCACTTGTTCTCTCTAGGCTGGAATACTGCTGTACATTAACATCCCCATTCAAGGCAGGTGAAATTGCAGATCTAGAGAATGTACAGAGAACATTTACTGCACGTATAAGTTCCATCAAACACCTTAACTACTGGGAACGCCTGGAAGCACTAGACTTGTATTCACTGGAGCGCAGGCGAGAGAGATATATCATAATCTACACCTAGAAGATTCTGGAGGGACTGGTCCCTAATTTGCACACAGAAATCACTCCATACGAAAGCAAAAGACTTGGCAGACGGTGCAAGACTGTTCAACAGCCTCCCACCAGCCATTAGGGGCATTACCAGTAGACCACTGGTTGCCTTCAAGAGGGAGCTAGACAGATACCTAAAGTCAGTGCCAGATCAGCCGGGCTGTGGTTCGTACGTTGGACTACGTGCAGCCAGCAGTAACAGCCTCGTTGATCAGGCCCTGATCCACAGGGAGGCCTGGTCATAGACCGGGCCGCGGGGACGTCGATCCCCGGAATACCCTCCAGGTAGACTCCAGGTAATCCCAGCTACTTTATAAATAGGCTCCCTTACTAGCTATGACATCACGAATCCCGTCACATGTGAGCCCTAGGCCACAGCCTTCCCTCTCAGTCCCCGCTAGGCTAGACTGGACAAGGTAATGCTCCTGGGCTTCTCCTCAAGACATCCAACGTCCAATATCCTCATGAATCCCCACTACAGAACAAACGTAGAAGTCTTTAAGAGGAAACTGCACAAGTATCTTCACCAGGTGCCAGATCAACCAGGCTATGATGAATATGTTGAGCTACGCACCAGCAGCAGCAGTAGCAGTAACAGCCTGGTTGACCAATCTAGCACCAGACGAGCCTGGCCCATGGCCGGGCTCCGGGAGTAGAAAGACTCTAGAAACTCGTCAAAGGTATATCAAAGGCATATACTGCCCTGGCCTACCATAGTGCCATCAGCTCGTAGACACACCTTGTTGTGCCTCCACCAGAGTTCCTCACCACTCAACAAAGACCCGTATCCCATTATTACCTTGAATAAATCAACAACAACAACAGTGAGTTTCCACACCACAGTAGACCTCACCAGGAGCAAGTCTACTTATACATCTCGTAGCTTTAGTACCTCCTCTGTATCCTATTACCTACCTGTCTCCATCCCGCCTCTGTCTCCATACATCTCTCCCTACCTATCTCCCTCCCTTCCTCGCCTCCTCCTTTCTTCCCTCTCATTAAATTACATCTCAGAGATGTGGAGCAGCTCAGGCGGACGCAGCCACTCCGTGCTTCTCCACGCTGGAATGGACGCTTCTCAAAACATTACTAAAATATTGCAGACAGGGAATGTTCTAGCAGTGAAAAATTCCAGACTGAGAATACTAGTTGTGTAGTGTGATTACCAGGATGGTCTTCACTTGTAGTATAATACTAGTTGTATGGTGACATTACCAGGATGGTCTTCACTTGTAGTACAATACTAGTTGTATGTTGACATTACCAGGATAGTCTTCACTTGTAGTACAATACTAGTTGTATGGTGACATTACCAGGATGGTCTTCACTTGTAGTACAATACTAGTTGTATGGTGACATTACCAGGATGGTCTTCACTTGTAGTACAATACTAGTTGTATGGTGACATTACCAGGATGGTCTTCACTTGTAGCATATATCTCTTTTGCATATATTGTCATATATCTTACGGCTTTGAGGCGACATTTTACTGAAAACGTTTCGGTCCTAGGATCTTAGTCACTCCAGGGGTCCCAGGACCGACAAACAATGTCCCAGTGTTGGTTTGTTTCCAACATCGTTGAATGTGTTGCAACTGTGACATCTCTCCTGCCCTAAACGGAGCCGTCAACACTGAATTATACTCTAAGGGAGAGAATACCAGTGTATTGAAGTGTTACCAGTGACACATGGGGTTGGTGTGTATGTTAACACTGAAACACATGGGGTTGGTGTGTATGTTAACACTGAAACACATGGGGCTGGTGTGTATATTAACACTGAGACACATGGAGCTGGTGTGTATGTTAACACTGAAACACATGGGCTGGTGTGTATGTTAACACTGAGAACACATGGGGTTGGTGTGTATGTTAACACTGAAACACATGGGGTTGGTGTGTATGTTAACATTGAAACACATGGGGTTGGTGTGTATGTTAACACTGAAACACATGGGGCTGGTGTGTATATTAACACTGAGACACATGGGCTGGTGTGTATGGTAACACTGAGACACGTGGGGCTGGTGTATAACACTGCAACCAGCATTCTCAGAGCCCCCCTCACCCATCCTCCCTCTTTCCTCATGGCTTCCAGGAGTGCTGACGACGTCAACATGGCCACATACACATGGCCAGACCTCATGGCCAAACCACTCCATCCTCTACTGTGCTCTTGCCTCTTCTATATGCTCTTCTTACCTGTGACTGATTTCGAGGGTTCTGATAATTTCGTAGCCCGGGCCGAGACCAGGTTTCATTATTGACTACTGATTAATCAGACTGTTGTTGTCAGCGACCTGCAAGCCTGCTTATACAGGTAGGGGTTCAGTTTCATCACACCCCTACCATCACCCATCACTAGTGACATCACACCATGCCACCTAACCTTCACTGAATGAAGATCTGGCGCAGACACCGTACATAGTTTCAAGAGTAGGTATGATTGGGTCCTGAAGGCAAGACATCAGTAAAGTCGGCCAATAAGAGTTAAAACCAGGGAGTCGTGGTATCTGTGTGGTGGTAGTGTGGTGTCGTGGTATCTGTGTGGTGGTAGTGTGGCTGTGTGGTGGTAGTGTGGCTGTGTGGTGGTAGTGTGGCTGTGGTGGTAGTGTGGCTGTGTGGTGGTAGTGTGGCTGTGTGGTGGTAGTGTGGCTGTGTGGTGGTAGTGTGGCTGTGGTGGTAGTGTGGTGTCGTGGTATCTGTGTGGTGGTAGTGTGGCTGTGTGGTGGTAGTGTGGCTGTGTG